>CAKNWT010253287.1:3462-16868 GCA_932066315.1 Andricus coriarius | reverse complement strand
CAAAGCTTGGTAGCTCTAAAAAAGTATCCAGAGGTGAAAACTTCATCAATACCTGTCCCGTCTGCCGCGTAAGGTCATCCGCGGCTAGAGACCTGTCTCCAAGGAATAGTGTTGCACGATGTTGTCTCGCGTAAATTTCCTGTTCTTGCTTACCTTCTAGGAAAGAAGGAGCAGAAGTGGATGACGTGAACGTTCCAGTTGCGTCGGGATTGGTTGCTTTTAGAAACCATGATAGTAGCTTCCGGAGCCTACAACTTATCACACAAAATAATAATAAGCTCTTACTTACCTTCTAGGACAGAAGGAGCAGAAGTGGATGAAGTACATTTTCCAGTTACAGCTCCGGCTCTTGCAGTCAGCCACATTGTATTGGGCTAACTCCCCATGGCAACGAATGATCCGGTTACGTCACGAGTATCGCGCAGTGCCACCCACAATAAGCCTCTCTCGGATGGAGGCCATGGTTCAGTTGGAAGTGGCAATAGGACTGAAACGAGCCGACCACCAGACAATGGCCCCGGACAAACGCGAGAACCTCGATTTAAGTGGTCGGACAAATTCACGAGGGACCTCCTTACCTGTTGGCAAAGAAGCTCACCGGCGCAAAGAGATTTCATGCAGAGGTTACATGTCCGTTGGGTAATACCATACCAGATAAAATCAACAACTTTTGGTGGAAGAAGTTCACTTCTACGCACCAACATCTAGCTCGTATATTTACAACTCTCTTAAACGGAGAACAACCCATCCCGCAGTGGCTAGTAGAAGGATTCACGGTATTGATCCCTAAGACCGCAGATTTGTCAAGACCAAAGAACTAAAGGCCCATAGCTTATTTAAACACCAGCTACAAGCTATTCACTGGCATCCTCAAAGAGAGGATATTAACATCTATCAAGACGGTATGGAGTGCAATAGTTGCACAACCTGTTAACAGACAGTTGTATTACCCAGAACTCGATCAGGTATCGACGCAATCTGTCCATGGCTTGGATTGACTAGCTTAAGGCATTTGATCACATATAAGAGGGGGTCTTCCAAGGAGACTCTCTAAGTCTGATACTTTTCTGCATCTCCATCTTGCCTCTATCTATTGTGCTCCGAGGAAAAAGCTCTAGGTACCTATGTGGACGACCTTTAACACTTTGCTTCTTCGAAAGAGGAACTGAACATCCTTGTGAGGGCGGTAAATGGGTGCTCTAAAGTGATTGGCATTAGCTTCGTGCTGGAAAAGTGTGCCTGCGTCCACCTAAACCAAGGAAGACTAGAAACTACATCATTGCGTGACGATCAGGATGTTCAACTCATGGGCGCAAATACCTTTCAACATCTTGGTAATGCAGAAGCATATACAAATCTTGGAATACACCAAGCGGAATCCCAAAATGTGCGTGGGTTAAAAACGGCCCTTGAAGAAAAGTATCGCCAAATTATCTGGAAAAAATAAGATCCAGGCGACCAATATGCTGGCCGTTCGTATACTGCTCTACTCGTTTGGTGCAGTAAAATGGAACGTCGATGAGTTGAAGAAACTTGACTGAAGCACACGCAAGGTGATGACAATCCATCAAAGTCATCATCCTAGATCTTCCGTACCTCGAATATACCTCCCTCGAGATGAAGGAGTTAGAGGTTTGCTAAGCTTGGAGTGTCTTCATCGAAGAACGGTTCTGGCTACAGCCTGCTCAGTTGTAAATAGTGCAGATTCTCTTTTGCGACTCGTACATCAACATAAAGTCGTCAATGCTGCGGCGTTTCTATACCGTGCCGCAGATAGGACTACAGAGGAGCTTAACCTCCCATTTGATTCCAGTGACACTACACATTGCCTAGCATCACTAACACCTTCGGTGCTCAAAAGTCGTGTACAGGAAGCAGAACATACGCTTCTACTAAGAGAACATGCTGACAAGCCTCTTCATCGTAAATTGTAGGGCATCATACGTAGAGAAGAGCTCTCGATGGGTCTGTCCGACATGTTTCTCAAGTCTGCTGGATTGAGATAGGAGACTGAGGGATTTCTTTATGCCTGTTAAGGCCGCGTTATAGATACCTTAGTTTACCGCGAGAGCATAATGAATGTACCTGTAGCCCAGAACCGAAATTCGGTCGGATTCCAGAGATTGACCATCGGCTCAAATTCGCCCTACTTTGGTAACTGATCTACGGTAACCAGAGTTGAACCGCCTAAGGTGTTTTCAAGCTGCCATGGTCTCACCGACGTTGGCAACCGACGTCGGCGGTGGGCGAAAAGCCGACTGTCGGCCCAACTTTGAGCCGAAGATCGGATAAGCTGTGGCAGATTGGTCGGTACTACCAAAAAAATGCGGTCGGTCCGACTCTGTATACAGCAGTGGGTTAGCCACAAGTCACTAAGTCACCTTGGTGCACGCGATGGTCGGTCAAACCTTGGCAGAATTGGATGACGTAAAAGTTCCAATTGCGTCGGAATTGGTTGCTTTTAGGAACCATGATCGTAGCTTCCGGAGCCTACAACTTCTCACATAATAATAACAAATTGTTCTAACAATTAATTTTGTTAACTTTAATTAATTATTTACATCACTTTAGTTGAAAATTCGACATAAAGTTGAAAATTGTTTGAAAAAACTGCAATTTTCTAGCATTATTCTAAGAGAATATTATTTAAAAAAATAATAAATTGTTTAAACAATTATGTTTGTCAACACTAATAAACTAATACAATTGTTATGAATTAATGACGGACTGGCGTGGGATAGCGAAGGAACCATGCTCGGTCATGTCAAAGTCGACGAAAAGGAAAAAGACAATTTACCATCGTTATCATTAACCGCTAAATACCTTTTATCGATTGAGTCCAGCATACCAGTCCCCGAGCATATCCATTGAAGTACTCCCTTTGTGTCCAAAAAAATGTTTTGGTTGCTGGAGAAAATTGGCACAGATATAGCCTCCGGAGGCTACGACCACGATCGTTCACCGAACGATCGATCCCGACGCGACCGGAGGTGATACGTCATCCGACTCGTCACTTTCCGCAACACCAGAAGACGATCGAGTCGGGAAATCACTAAACAGTTAATTGAGACTTGAAGAGCTACTGAATTTAATTAACTGACTTGATTACGTGAGTTCTCTCGAAGACGCACAACTGATTACTGAACGTCGCAACTATCGAAACATGGTCATACCAGCCTACACCTTGATAGGAACAGAGCGGATCAGCAAAAGGGTCCAAGTCTGGTCAACAAAAGTATCCTCATGCTACTACCTGAGTTCCCACGCTACGAAAAGGCAGTACACGAAACTCAAAAACAGAGGGAAACCCCTGAGGAGAATAAGCACCGGGCGGAGACCAAGCTATCATCAAATGAAACCCGAAGGTCAATCAAAAGAGAAACAATAACATCAAATAAATTATTAACAACAATAATTAATTGCTTAAACAATTTATTTAAAGATCTAGTTATCAGTATAAAGTAGTATTTCATGTATTGAAAACAACTTGCATTAGAAAAACGTAGAAAAATAATCATTAGCGCCAAAAACTTGCAAATCCCATTTTCTCACTAATGGAATGGGACCCTATAAAACATACTTATGGGGGTGATATTACAAAAGTAATATTTTATTCGTATTCTATAGCTGTTTGTGGAGAAAAGTGTTGAGTTTCAACTCGATTCAGCTAATATTAACGATTTTGAACAAAATGGGCAAAAACATCCTTTTTTCTTATGGAAAATACGTGTTAAACTTCATGGGGCTTGCGCCACCTCTAAATATAATTTTTCTCGCAAAAAAGGGATTTATTTTTGTGTGGATTCGAAGAAATTTCCGTGCGATATGCATGGAAGTTCTAGAGAAAAAATTTGAACCACGTTTTTATTTGCACAGTATCGTTCTCTAGAATGGTGTCGGCAATGCCCCAGTTTCCCCGAGTTCAAATATTTATTAGTATAAAAGTGTTAATTTGTAATGTTTTGCTGTTCAGTATTCAAATGTTAGATTATACGATTCTACTTTTTAAATCCGAATCAGCGAAAATTGCGCTATTTCTGCCTGCTCTACTGAATATGCAGCGAAATATCAACCTACGCATGCGCAAAGAGGTAGAGATTACTGATTACTGACTAAGACAGTGAATATTCGCTTATTTGCAGTGTTATACTTATATCTAGCTAAATCAGTGTATAACACCGCATTTTCTCTGATTTCGACTTACGGAATAAGGACTTAAATAAAAAATGATTTAATTTTAAACGTTTTAGGTTTCAAATTGTCAATTTTTAAATCGTAAAATTAATTAATTTTCGGTTTTAAATGCTTAGTAATGCAGTTATTTAAGTTTGTTGGTCTGAAAATAAAAAAGGTGCAATTTGGACGACTTTTCCTTCAAAAATATATGCAACTTTCAATGTTTATCATTTG
Organism: Andricus coriarius; assembly: GCA_932066315.1. Lineage (NCBI taxonomy): Eukaryota > Metazoa > Arthropoda > Insecta > Hymenoptera > Cynipidae > Andricus > Andricus coriarius. Next base: position 12,458 of record CAKNWT010253287.1, on the reverse strand, counting down.
AAGATTTCCGAATTTGGAAGGACTCGCATTTGAATTTATTAAATTTTAAAGACTTTAATTTATCAAAGGGTTTACTTACAAACATTTTCTATTGCAAATGCTTCAAATTGAAATTTATACGACCACTACGGGTTTCAATTGGATATTCTATCATTTAAAATGCTTTTATTGAAAGCATATACAATTTTCGACTTTTAAATATAAAATTATTTGACTATTACTACTTTTATTCTGTAGCTGAACGATAAGAAGAATTTTGAGCTAAAATTATTTTTATATCAACGATTTTTATATAAATGTAGGTTACTTCAAATGATTCCAATTTGAAATTATTTAACTTGGCACGCCTTTTTCTTAGGAATAAAATGGCGAAAGAGTTATAAGTAAAATTGTCTACTGCAATTACATACTCGTATAAACGCATTAAAATAGGTTAAAATGATTTTAAATATGGTTATATTCACAACGTTTTGAATCCAAATGAATGTCGTTTTCATACTTTAATGTTTTAATTCATATGAACATCAAATATTTTTTTCTCTCTTCAATCCTGTTTAATCCTGTGCTGATGTCTGCCAATGAATGAACACGTTTTAATTCTGTTAAAGAGGGTATAAACTGTAGGAAACTTAATCCTGTTAAATTCCGTAATATGAGGACGAATGTTGAAGTCAATTTAATTCCTTCCGTTAAGTATTATAGTCAACATTTTAATCCAGAACAATTATTTTGATTCGAAGTGCACTCAAGGCAATTCCGAACAATTCCTCCTACGGCCTAGAGATTCTCTAGGGAGAGTTGAGACACGTGAACCCCCACCACTCGACTAGGGCCCACCGGAATACGGAAGTCATCACAAAATTTGAATATATGTTTGACAACGCATGCGCGTTGTGAAAGTTGTAAGAAAAACATAACCTTAATTCATGGTTGCAACATTGTGATTAGTTGCTATTTGAAAATCGCGCGCTAAAAAGCACTTTCATATTCCGGTTGGCCCTAACGAATCATAAACGATTCCCACGTGTTATTTTAATTCGTATCAATACACACCGGGTATGTATATTTGAATTTGAAACTATATAAACTATTTGAACTAATTTGAACTTTCTGAATTTCAAATTATTCAACTATTAGGACATTCAGTTTGAAATAAAAACATAAATAGTTTAGATTTGAAAACATACCAATTCAAAATTATAATATTTTACTTTTCATTGAACTGCCTTAAATTTAAAATTATTGTTACTAGAATCCTTCCAAGAGTTGAAATTGTTTATAGTATTTTAAGTTGTGCAATTATTTTATTTAAAATTGTTCAGTTGTAAATATTTTAATTTCAATCCTGAAAAATTTTCAATTAGAATTGTTCTACTTTCAATATTTAAATTTTGTCTTCCATTTGAAATACTTCAAACCTGCAATTTTGCAATTATGAGGGCTTGAATCTCAAAATTTGAATGACATAAGAAAACATTTCAAACCCGGGAAAATGTGAGAAATGTTTTTGTGTGTATGGCAAAGTTATTTTTTGTAAAAACCGTATTTGGTTGAAATTATTATGAAGCATCAATTATGAATATGGATATTTAGAAATGACAATGTCTTGATGAAAAAGTAACCATTTTTTAATCTACATTGAAAATAATTTTTCAGATGGATTTTCTAGTGAAATAAAGTTGGAACACCCTATTGCAACATTTAATATTTGTTTCAAAATAAAATTGAAAATAAATTCATGTCGGTATATTATTGTAAAATTTACATCCCTCTTCCTAGTAATTTCCAATCAGTATGCTTATCGCGAAGAATATTCTTACCTGCACCTGTCTTATTACTTTATTTTCCCCAGAAGCCTAAATGATTTATTACGGTTGCAGAAATCGCAAATATCAAAGAATCAGTAGTGGTGATTATCTCCGTAGGCGATCCGGCGCCAGGCGAGAAACCCAATCTGGAGAAGAATTTGCAAATTTTCAGAAAAGTTATACCAGCAGTAGCAAAATGGTGTCCGAGAGCAATAATCGTCGTAGCTACACAACCCATAGAAGTCATGTCATACATTGCTTGGAAGCTCTCAAAATTTCCACCTAATCGTGTCCTTGGCACTGGAACTCTCATAGACAGTGTCAGATTTCAGTACTATTTGGGCCAGAAACTGCACCTAGCGAGCACCTCCATCAGTTGCATGAACATTGGGGCACAAGGAAATCACTCTGGTATCAAACTTCACAAAATTCTTCTCTTTCCAACTTCGAGACCCTAAATATATATCCCACAACTTTTGCTTTAGTACTTTGACTTTTATATAACATTTTAGATTATAGGTCTATACCATCCGTTCACTTTACGAAGACCTCTCCAAAACAGCTCTGCATTTTTGAAAATTACGCTTTTCTATTACGACATTTTTTAAATACAGATTTCCAAATATTTAACAAAATTACATAAATGCTTCGGTATTTTGACTATACATAGGTAAAAATATTAACTTGCGTGCAAAATTTGTTTAAATACAATAGAGTAATAATCTACTATGCCAAACTTAAAATTTTTAGTTTTCAACTAATATTTGTAGGAGCCCCATTAATGTTAGTGTTAGTGCGAAGTCACAGCAGGAGTTTATTCAGAAGATGCAGTACAATTTTATTAATTTTAAATTCGAAATGTAAGTTAGAACAGGGTTTTAAAGCCCTATCTTGAATAAAATTAATAAAATTGAATTAATAACTCGCCCTTATATATTTTAAACCATTTTCCAAAATTACAGCACAATATATTCATTTTTCTAATTATAAAGTCGCTGAATAGCATAAAATGTAATAATTGGTCACGCGACGGACGTTTATTTATTAATAAAACTGTTTTGTCTTATTATTATTATTAAAAATGCTTATGCTACCCTTTAAGACTCCTTTTCACCTTTTATTTACATTTCAGAGCATCCTGAACCGATTCTTTTTCTCCGAGATATGACACATTAAGCATTTTAGTTTCAGACTAAAAAACTAGCACAGGCGAAGAAAGTTTTCTGATCCGAATTTAAGCTTAGATGGCGGATCTTTGCTAGTTTTTCAGTCTGAAACTAAAATATGTAATATGTAATATTTCGAAAAAAAAGAATCCGTTCAGGATGACCTAAAATAGAAATAGAAGGCAAAACGCGGTACTAAAGAATGACGTAAGCAGTTTTAAGAAAAAAATCGCTACTCCTATTATATGATTTGTACAACGGATTCGTTTTTAAGACATCAAAATCCTTCGGAGTTAACTAGTCTGGTCTTTGGGTTTAAATTTGGTTACAAATTAACGATTACAAATTAATCATTTTAATTATTCAAACATTAATAAGTGGAAAAATAAAATATACAAAATTGAAAGACTTCAAAATATGGCAATTTCAATTAATTTCAGATGACAAGTTTTCACAATATTGCGAGAAATTTAGTGATCATTTATAGGCATCTCAAATTTATTGTATCCGCTTTAACTTAAATCAACGTTGTAGCTTTGAATGAACAGATAGGCTTTCGGTTTGTAATGAAATGGACTAAAAACTATTTTTCAGTTACAGTTCTGGACAATACTTTATTGTCAGGTGAACATGGTTAATTGTTTAACCCTCCGACAACAACGTGGGGTCTTTCGAGACCCCAACGCAACAAAAAACGTATTTCCGCTGTGTACAGATCACAGGCAGGCTTCACGCTTTGACTACCTTCTCTTTCCATATCACTTCAGCCTTTGCTACGCGAAAAGTTAGACTTGGAGGTAAGTGACCTAGAGAATTTCAATGGAATAGTGAAAAAAGTGAAAAACTATTTTTTTTTGCGTACCGGCTTTCGAGAAATACTTGGATTCAATCCTAAATAGTTAGACTCAAAGAATCAACTATCGAGTAAAGTTTTCCAATAGCTTAGCAATTGTTTAAAAATTTATTGAATTTGTTATAACCAAATAAGTGAGTGGAAATGGATTCATGGGGATTGACAGTGATTCGCCAATTGATTCACACTAAATATGAATCATTTATAGCCAGAAATCGTTTTTTAACTAAATCCATAAGAGAATATAAATAATTTGTTATTTTATAAACAAATTTGATAAACAATTGGCCATATCAGGTATTTATGATGAAATAAATAAAGTTTTTTCTACTGAAACCGACAAAAATTATAAATAAATGTCAGTAACTTATCAGATTTTGTCATTCAATAACAATTGATGCTTGTTTAAACAAATTTAATTACCAAATGCACTGTTTGGCTATTTTCAGAGGTAGAAAGTTGTTTCTTTCAACGTAATCAAGTGTAAATGACTAATTTTTAAACCTTGAGGGAGTTTACATACCAATAAATAATTTCAATTGTTAACAACAATTATATAAACAAATTTTTATAGTCTTAGGCATTTTTGGAGATAAAATTGTGTTTCTGTGATGTTAGTAGCAGCTTATTATTTACCAATCACTCTTTGCTATCAATCGATAACAATTAATAATTTTTTTAACATAATTAATTAACAAATGCACTGTTTTGCTATTTTCAGTGGTGGAAATTTCGTTTTTGCAACGTAATGAAGTGTAAATGACAAATTTTTACATTTTCAGGTAGTCTGCATGACAATAAAGAATTTCACTTGTTAACAATAATTATATGAACAAATTTTGATCATCTCAGGCATTTTTTGCTAAAAAAATGCCTAAGATGCCAATTTTAATTCTTTTTAACTTTTAAAATAGTTAAGATTGCTGCTCCCTAAAGTTCAGAAAATTAGTAATTTACACTTTATTACGTTGTAAAAACCAAATTCCTACCTCTGAAAATAGCCAAACAATTTATTTGTTATTTATTTATGTTTAAACAATTATCAATTGTTATCGATTGATAGAAAAAGTGATTGGTAAATAATAAGCTGCTAACAACATCAAAGAAACGCAATTTTATCTCCAAAATTGCCTAAGACGATAAAAATTTATTTATATAATTGTTGTTAACAATTGAAGTTGTTTATTGTTATATAAACTCCCTAACGGTGTAAAAACTAGTAATCTAAACTTGATTACGTTGAAAGAATCAAGTTTTTACCTCTGAAAATAGCCATACAGTGCATTTGTTAATTAAATTTGTTTAAACAAGCATCAATTACCATTGAATGACTAAATCTGATAAGTGAGTGACATTTATTTATAACTTTTGTCGGATTCAGTAGAAAAAACTGTATTTATTTCATCATAAATACCTGATATGGGTAATCGTTAATCAAATTTGTTTATAAAATAACAAATTATTTATTTTCTCTTATGGATTTAGTTGAAAATGATTTCTGACTATAAATGATTCATATTTAGTGCGAATCAATTGACCAATCACTGACAATCCCCATGAATCGATTTCCACTCACTTATTTGTTTATAACAAATTCAATAAATTTTTAAACAATTGCTAAGCTATTGAAAAACTTTACTGGATAGTTGCTTCATTGATTCTAGCTATTTGGGAATGAATCCAAGTATTTCTCGAAAGCTGGTACGCAAAAAACAGAGTGGGGTCTGCAATGACCCCACGTTGTTGTATATGTTCCACGATTCCACGTTGTTGTCGAAGGGTTAAATAAATTTAAGAAACAAATACAAGATTCAGCCATTTTTTAACCCATAGGCTTTGTTTTTCATCAATATTAAATACTCATAACATCACAATGTCTTCCTAGTAGAGAAATTTACAAGCAGATGTACATTTTATATTTTTTAAGCAATTTCATAAACAAATTAACGATTGAGCTGCTTTTTAACGAATAGAAATAGTTTCTGGAGTTTTTTATTTTCTATAGTTTTCTAATTATTTCGATTTGTCTTTTCTGGCGAAAAAGACGCATACTTGGATGATAACATTATTTGAGTTGCTTAGCAACAGAGCTGGTCCAAGGAAATGATGAAATAACTTTTTGTTAGAGGAATGCATCTGAGGAATTTGTTAGGAAATGTCAGGCGATTGGGCAAGAATTACTACGGCTTTAGTTTTCTGGAAATCGAAAAATCGGCGGTGGTACAATGGTTAAGGACTAGCGATTATGCAGTCATGCGTTCACGACCCCGTAATTTTTTCTATTTTTTACATTCACATCCTAATCAGAAGGTATTAGTTTCATGTAAAATTTGACATCGTCTGTTTTCATCAAATCTCCACGTTTTGAGTTCACTTGAGTGAGGAAAACGGGGTTTTACAAGAGTGGCTGTATGTGGGAAGGGTACAACAGTGCACGGAATAACTGTGCACGAGCCCAGCTATGCACGTCCAGGTGCCGGTGGTGCAACTGTGCACGTTGTTGTCCACTGGAAAAACTGTGCACGTGCACAGATGGGGCACTCCCAACTTTGCACGTCGACATTTAGACGTGCACAGATGTTACTCAACTAACGTTTCACGTGCACAGATGGAACGCTCCCAACTATGCATGTGCAGTGTGCACAGATAGGAGGCTCCCAACTGTGAACGTCTCAATTGATACGATCAGGTTTTCAACACACAAGTCCGTGTGCACAGATGGCATACTCCCAACTGTGCACGTGCACATATGAGAGACTCCCAACTGTGCACGTTCAAATTAATACTATGAGATTTTCAACTGACAAGTCCATGTGCATGGATGATACTCCCAACTGTGCACTTGCACAGATGGTACCCTCCCAACTGTGCACGTCTCAATTAATCAGATAAGATGCTTAACTTACAATACCGCGTGCTCATATGGGAGACTCAAAACTGTGCGCGTGTTAATTAATAGGATCAGAATATTAATTTAAAAGTCTACGTGTACAGATGATACCCTCCCAACTGTGCGCGTTCTAATTAATACTATCAGATTTTCAACTTACAAGTCCACGTGTACAGATGGTACACTCGAAACTGTGAACGTCTCAATTAATAAGATAATATGCCTAACTTATAAGTCCGCATGCACATATGGCAGATTCCCAACTGTGCGCGTATCAGTTAATAGAATTAGACTCTTTATTTGAAATTCCACGTACCCAGATGGTACACTCCCAACTGTTCGCGTCTCAAATAATAGGATCAGATTTTAAACTTACGAGTTCACGTGTGCAAATGGTACTGTCGAAACTGTTGACATGTCGCATGTTTACTCAAATGTTAAAACAAAATAATAGAATGAAAATTGAAATATTTGTAACACGTTTGCTTGGATTGTCGCTTACAGTTAAGAAGTGAGTAAAGAGAGACTAACAGCTTATGAGAAAATATTTATGAGAAACCTACGTCTTAATGAATTTGCATTGTTATAAAAAATATTCCGATTCAATTTTCCTTGCAAGATCGTTAAAGTGGAAGATTAAAAGTATTAAAAAAACATATTCTTCATAATTCAGAATTCAAAAATGACAAACTAGGGGAGACGGACACTTTTTAAACAATACAATTTTTTTACAAACAAATTCTCAGAAGAATCAACTTTGTGAATCACCTCGAGGATAGTTGTTCTTTAAGAAAGACTACTTTTCAGACGAATGGCATCCGAAAATAGAGAAAACATTTTTTTTATCAATGGCGTAATCGATTTAGAACTGGGTCGAAATCCATGTTTGCACGTGCACAGTTGGGAGTCTCCCATCTGTGCACGTAAACCGTTGGTAGGGTACCATCTATGCACGTCGAAATTTCGACGTGCACAGTTGGGAGTGTCCCGTCTGTGTACGTCGAAATGTAGACGTGCACAGATGGCCCGGTGCACAGTTGTGCCTGTGGCCAACAACGAGCACAGTTGTACCAGTGGTCGCCGACGTGCAGAGATGGACTCGTGCACAGTTGCTCCGTGCACAGCTATCCATCACCCGCTGTCTGTCTGTAGTAGTAGTCTGTAGCCTGTAGTAGTAATCTGTAGGCACAATATCTTCTTAAAGAATTACAGAATTCGAGTTTCCTTAGGCATACTTCTTTAGAACTCAAAAAGAAAGTCAATTTCATTAAATAGCCTCCCTTGACCAACGGTTGTGGTTTTACCCTTATAAAATGTGAATAAAAATGTTAAAATAGACATTCTCAGCCACATGACACGTGATAGGAAAAAAATCTTGAAAATAAACGTTGTTTATCTGAAAAAGATCTACAAATTTGATTCAGATCATTTTTTAATATGGTTTTTATTTTAATCCTGAAAATCTACAAAAATTATTAAGACCATTTTTTAATAAGACGCAAATAGTTTTCGATTTGAAACCTGGGAAGGGATACTAGCGTGGCCAAGGGAGGCGGACGGTGAATTCGGTCACAACCTCATCCAGTCCCCCCCCCCCTGGGTAACCTTAAAAGGAAGACGATTGTTGTGTTTAAAGGACAAAGAACATTAAAAAAATACGGGACTTTTAGCCTTGCCTCTTAATTCCTCGCAACCTCTAACGAAAAGTTATTTTTTGCAACACCCACCTCTAAAGTGTGGACTTTCATGCCTCTAAATTATATGCAAAGTATATCAATTCAACAGACCGTGCCTAAATAATAATGGCACATGCACACTTTGGAACATGTCCATTTTGCGAATCAACGCAATGGACACGCATGCGCACTTTAGATATACGTAACTGTGCACACCGACAAAATAAAACTATTCGTTTAAAAATGTGTGTGTGTCGGGACACACGGTAGAAGTGTGACTTCGGAAGAATATGTAAGTTGAATAAATTCATGGAATTCAAGGAATTCACACAATTCAAGGAATTCACGGAATTCTAAGAATTTGAGGAATTCACGGAATTCGTGGAATTCATGGAGTTCACGGAATGCATGGAATTCATGGAGTTCACGAAATGCATGGAATTCATGGAATTCATGGAATTCGCGGAATTCGTGGAATTCGCGAACTCCATGAATTTCATGGAATTCACGGAATTCATGGAATTCACCAAATTCATGGAATTCATGGAATTCACGAAATTCATGGAATTCACGAAATTCATGGAGTTCGCGGAATTCACAGAA
>CAKNWT010253270.1:0-12619 GCA_932066315.1 Andricus coriarius | reverse complement strand
GCCATCCGGCACGCTTCGAAGATACGCCACACGGCAGCCTTGAACGACGCTCAACCAACCGACTAACAACAGTCGCCAGCATAACGGCATACTAAGCAAAGGAGTACACTGCAGCAGTCCGCGACCAGCCGCCTACTGAGCCGAGCCAAGGTGGCTCGAGCCTCGAAACGGCGAGGGGCTGCTTAGGCTGTGCCGCAGTACGGACTAACAATCGGCATTACGGATACGGGTACGAATCTGTTACAAGCTCTGCGACGCATTCTCATCGTTCGGCCTGATTTTTTGATAATTAATAAAGGTTTAAGCTATTTCTCGACCTGACTCTCTTCCCCTCCCCCTAGGTATAAGACAGGTCATCAAACATGTACTTTTTAACGTAGCTTTAGGAATATTTTATTATCTATTTTTGAAATAAACACACTCACAGGGGACCTTAAGAGTTGCCGCCTAGCGGGGACCTAGCCTCTCACCACACTCTCCAGGACCTTCAGAGTTGCCGCCTAGCGGGGACCTAGTCCCGCACTACTCACACCAGGACATCCAGAGTTGCCGCCTAGCGGGGACCTAGTCCCACAGCACTCGCACCAGGACTTTCAGAGTTGCCGCCTAAGCGGGGACCTAGTCCCGCACTACTCACACCAGGACATCAGGAGTTGCCGCCTAGCGGGGACCTAGTCCCACACCACTTTCACCAGGACATCCAGAGTTGCCGCCTAGCGGGGACCTGGTCCCACACCACTCTCACCAGGACATCCAGAGTTGCCGCCTAGCGAAGACCTAGCCCTACCCTTTATCCCATCCACGCTAATTGTAGGGGACCTTCGGAGTTGCCTCCTAAGCGGGGATCTAGACCTGATCAACGGTCACACATCGTGGATCCTTTTTCTGTTTCAGATGAGCCAGACCATCTCTCCCGGGAAGTCCCCGGCAGATATTTACCCACCCAGGGAAGGAAGGACTTGACTGAACCCCCGACGACGCAGAAAGCAACGACAGGCAATCCAGCAGGCAATCCAGCAGGCTCGCCAGGGATTGTCACCCCCGGAAGGGCAAGGACGGGGTCCGTCTGACCCCTGCGAAAAGGTGACGCGTTTACCCGGTAGGGCCCAACCCACTCTTCAATCTGACGCGGAGCTACCATTATCGGACGAAACGACGCCGGAACTCCATGAACCCACCGATTATCACGGTCTTCATCCCGGGCGTTACTTCACAGGACGCGAATCCCCAGGAACAGTTCCGCGTACACTCTTCTTGGGCTCCCACCGACCGAAACTCCCTCCCGGAATCTCGCGTTCACCACCCGCCTATTGTGTATACATGGACTACACCCCCTGCGACGTGCCTTCTTGCCCCGCTCACGCCCCTCCCTCGGCGCTAGGACGGCCCTATCGCCCGGGCCCCACGTCATTTGCTTTTTACCTAAGTACCGTGTGCCCCTACTGCCAGCAAACCTTCTATTGCGCTTACCGCAAGCAACAGGACTAATGAATTCCGAGGAATCGTCCCGAAAACACAAAAATCGCCCCAGCATCCGGAAGCGTCTTAAGCTAAAGCGTCGAGCCGCCCTAGTCATCTCTTCGAACAACCTTCTTTTTGCCGGTGCATCCCCGCCACGCTACAGACCCCCGACGGCCAGCCCCCGAGCACAGAGACTCAACCCCGGGGTAAACCTCGTGGATTCGCGATTCCCCGAGTACCGAACCCTTGGGTCCCCCATCGGAACTAGGGGCCCTGAAGTTACCACCAACCACGACAAGGAAAATCACGTTCCGTGCACCTCAGTCTCCAGAACCCCGCCTCCCGCGGAATACGACCCGGAATACCCCGGCTTAAACGGTTCTCCCCCTAGGGACACCGCCCCGGAGGAGCATCCCCAGGACTCCGACCACGAAGACGTGCTGACCCTTAGCGCCTCCCCGATTCGTCTTTCCCCTGAACGAACCGAGACAGCTCCGGGGTTACCTCCTCGGTTTCCCCTTCGATACCCTTCAGCAAAGGGTGTGCCCCGGGTATTAAGCAATGTGGTTCTCAAACCACGTTTAAAACTTTTACGCATAGACGAAGTAAACCCCGTAGCCAGGTCCCTCGTAGAGGATAAATTGTGGAACAAATGCTTCGACAATAAAACCCCATCAGACACTAGGGGAAGCACGTGACGTCTGTCCCCCATCCGGTATCTGACGCCTGAAACAGTCCCGCGAATGATCCCCCACGTTTCCCGCAGACCGCGAGTGTTTTCCCACGCATAGATGACGTGAACCCGGTAGCTAGGTCTCTCGTAGAGGAAAAATTGTGGAATAAGTGTTTCGCCTATCGGTGCCAACGCCCACGCCAGGAGGTTCCGGACAGCTCGCCGGATAGACAAAGCAGTCGGCATCAGGAGAAGAGAGAGACCCCGCGTTTCTCAAGACTAAGGAAAAAAGAAGAGAGACTCCGCAGTAAGGGAGTTTCTCAACGCTAAGGGAAAAGGAAGAGAGAGACCCCGCAGTAAGGGAGTTTCTAAACGCACCTACACCGGTCCTTCTTAGGACCCTAGAAAAATCGGCCCTTTTCAGGGCCACCAATATCTTTTAACGTGGAATAATTTTTTGTGTTCTGTGACAGGATTTGCTGGACCTTGATCCATACCTCTGTTCTCCCTCTTTTATTCCTTGCGCCAAAGTTGTATGTCCCCACACCTGCCCTCTTGCTGAGCGCGATTGACAATAAAGGGTAACTGGCTTTCGTTGCAAATCAGTGGACTACACACAAAAAATGTATGCTTTAATATTATATATTAGCGGAGAAGAAATTAAAAACTTATAGAATTATTCATAATATTAAAGTCTGTATATTGCAATCTATTTTTTATCTGAATAAGTCTTAATATCAACCCTAAATTCAAAATCCTCTGTGTCATATTTTGACTTTTTATTGGACATCTACACCAGTGTGAATTTTATAATAAATAACAAATATTCAAAATTATTTTTTTATGGCAATTGATTATTTTATTTATATGATATTTTGTAATTATTTTCAAATTTTATTTAATCCTGTCACAAAATGAAACATTGGTGAATTTCTTGAACTCTTTTAAAATATGCAAAATTTATGAGCAATCTTGAAATTTCTTTGAAATCTCTTAGAATCTTTTCAAATTTTTGAACAATATTTAATATCTTGCGGTTGAGCAAATTTGAAATAAAAGAAAATAATTTTTCAGTCGCAGTTTTTGAAAAATTATTATTTTTATTTTTGTTTCTTAATCTGCATAATTTGAGTTTTTCTCACAATTTTTGAGATTTTTTTTTTAGTTTCAGCTGGAAAAATTAATTTTTGTATAATCACTTGAAAATTAAAAAAAAGTCGAGAAGCTCTGCACATAACTTTTTTCAACATAGAAAAGCATTCTCATGCTTGAAATGTAGTTTCGAAAAATTTGAGTATGTCTGATCTGAATTTTTTAAGTTAACTCGGCATTCTCAAGGATCTGATTTTTTCAATGTTTTGGAAGTAAATTTTGAACATAAGAAAGTTTTTCTATGCTGAAAAAATTATTCATAAATTGTGGAGCTGCTTCATTTTTTTAATTTGCCGGACTCCATGAGAGATTAAATTTTCCTTATATGAACTTAAATAAATATTCTACAAAAATCAGAAGAATTGGGCATATTATGCAGATTAAATTTTCCATTTTATTTCGACTCAGTCTAATCCTAAGATATACACCTAATGAGGGAACCGAAAGAAAACTTTTCAGTGCTAAGACATTTCCAAAGTATGAAATTTTTTACATACGTGAATATACAAATATACATACATGAATATTCAAATATGCAAACATGAATATACAAATGTACATACACACAATATATACAAACGTACACACATATATATCGTAGAGGTGAGTTATAAAATCGATTGTGTGCTGATCATATGAGTTTATACGAATCTTATTACTCGAAATGGTTGCATTTTTAGGAAAAGAAGAAATTTTTTGCAAATGAGACTTTGTTTTTAAATACAGTTCTTTGACATAATAATCATTTCTGAACCAAAATGGCACTGCAATTATCTAGAAGTGACTAACGTGCATTAATAATCACACGTATGTTCGTTTGAATTTAAAAGAATTTAAAAGAATGCCATGAAGTTTATAAGAACTCCAAGTGATCTTTAACGAATTCAAACAAAAATTCCAAAAACGAAAACAAAACAATGAGTTGTGTTAAACTCTAACACAGTGAGCCTCAATCATTTTCAGCCTGACATTTCAATGGCACAACTTTTCTTTACAGAATCCTTCACTTATGATTTTGAAGTATATTACACCAAAAACGAGAATAAGGTATCGTTAAATAAAAATAACCAGCGGCGCAGTTGATAATTTGACTGCAGATGAAATAAGTTTTTGTCCAGTAGGCAAAAATCACTCAATCTTCCCAAAAAGTTGTATTAAAGACTTTTCAAAATATGATTCACTAGAGTCCAAATGGAATCCCAATGGCAAACGCTACCCTGGTTCTTCTTCTTGTGCAAGACAAAATGCACCTGCCCGGAGTTCTGCTCAGAAGCCTCTTCTACATGTTAGGTCGAATTCTCCTTCGGGCAGAACTCCTTTTCATAAAGTACTAGAATATGCACATGGAGAACTTGGATATATTCGGCTTATTCCCAAACAAAATTAGAACCGGCAATTCGAGTTTCGAAGATACTATTTGCCCGCTGATGAAGAAATTCGATTGCTTGTAGGAAATGGTAAGTTTATATCACGCCATACCAAGAATATATTGTGTTATCAACATCCAAAGGTAACGTTTTTGCAATACTTGAGTATACTGGGATTTTTCGTGAAATATATAACACAGATAAAAATGATTTGAGCATGAAAATAAATATGATAAGGGGTGATGTTCAGAACACGACATCAGGTGAAATGGAGGAATGCCATGTAAGGCAGATAGATATTCCTCATCTTTCCACACCTTTTTCTGAAAGTTGTTGCAAATTTTAATTCCCTGGAGACTGTATAGTTAATTCAATGAAAAAATTGTAAAGTAAAACATAATAATCCTTGTAGCCTGAATTTGATTCAAAATTAAATTAAAACATTAAAACACCATTGTAGTTTTTTCTTCAAATTGCCATTTTTGAAAATTTTATGTCAATGCAAAAATCGAGCTCTTACGTAAGAGATCATGATTTTTGATATTGAAAACCTGTGAAAGAGCTCTAATTACTATAGTGTACCAGCATTTCAAGCTATCGAATAAATTTTATTAATTTGTTCATTTAAAAAAATGGTCTGAAGTGAGTTTGTAGACCTTTTTGAACTGAACAATTTTCACTCTTAAACATATTTTTCGTATCTCATATGGTTTTGCTGCAAAATGGAATTTTTTAAAAAGCATTTTCGATGGATAAAACGGGAAACGTTAGTCAAACATGGCTGGCTAATGAACTCATCCTTTCTTTTTATGCCTTAAGAAAGTTTACTAAAGGGTAATCCAATCGGCTGATTCCTTTGAAAGTTATTTGGTATACAGAAAACGATGACAACGACGACAGACAGACACCGAAGTAAAATCCTATTTTTCTCAATTATTGAGTCTCAAAACATCAAAATTTGATGAAATGAGCAAAAGACAATTTTCACATAAAACCAATACCCTCTCATTCAGATGAGCATGTCAAATTTACGTTTTCAGAGAAACCACAGAAGCTTTGAAAAAGAAAGGAATAGATAAAATTCGCTTTCCCAAAAAAGAACTACAAATTCTTCACAAATAATTTTTCGATAAGACGCGTAATTGTTCGTTTGATCGTAAAAAATAACATTAAAAATAAGTTTCTTTTTTTACAAATGACAGAAAGGGCGAAAAAGATTAATAGACAAAAGTTGTTCAACCAAGAAAAAAAACTACGAATTTGTGATAAACTATTTTATACACATAAATTAAAACAAGAAAAAATAACTTTTTGGAAAAACGTCACAAGATTTTAGTTGTATGTCACTTATAACGTGTGTAACTCTTTATTTTTTGTTGTGGAGGTGGTCAGTACTTCTTCGTTGGTGGACCCCTTGCTGAACTGCTGGAATCCTGGTGAGGGATACGGTTTCGAGAATTGGGTTGATCTCTATTCTTGCGGTATTATATATCGATACAAAAGATGGTTCCAGAACTGCTGGGGAGGGTTTTCTTCAGTTTAAGGAGGTCACTGACTTTACTTATCTTTTAGTTTAAAGAATCTTACACTTGTTCTCTTATAGGTTCAATCTGAACCACTGACTTTAATTATGTCTATTGTTTTTATAATTTTTGAATAAGATTTCACTTTCAATTAATTTCACTGATTTCATAATTGGTTCACTTTGAATAACTCCAACTTAAAGATGTCCCGGAGAGTTTTAGGGCAGCGATTCGACGGTAGAAATAAAATTGACATAACTCTTCAAAACATGGGTATATATAAAAAGAAATTCGATCAGGGATCTCGGTCTTCTGATTGTTTGTGACGTCAATGACCGCGCATTGACATTTGTATGATTTGATATTTCTTGCAATATGATATAGAATTTATAATATGATGCAGAATATAAATAGTAAATGTTTATAACAACAATATTTGGTCATAAGTCATGATAGTGATTAATTATAAAAAATATAAAGGGTTGATTATAAATAACGCAGTCTTCGAATATATATACGTATATGAAGCGATCTATGTATCTATTGTCGGTACGGTAGGGTGTTTCATATTTCTGGATCACCCTGCAGTAGTTGGTAAGTGTTCTTCGAAAAATATATTCAAAGAGTACTCTGATGGTAATGATAAATTATGGATTGTGAATATTTTATATAATAGATATTGATAAGTGGTCATTATTACAAATAAGTAAATATAATGATCCCAGCTGGTGATAATTCGATAGTCGATATGTGATGTTCATAGAATATATTCAAAGACGACTCGTATGGTAATGATAAACTATAGGTCCTGAATAATTTACTTAATTGATATGAGCAAGTGATTATTATTATAAATAAGTCAATATTATATATATATGTGATGGACACATGCCGTGATAATAGAATAGAATAATAATCTCATAATTAAACTAATAATTGATCGGAAAATGTTTAGAAGTCGCTCATCCAAATTTCTCTGTTTTTATAGAAAAATCAATTTTTTTTATTACGGCAGATCATAACACAAAATTAAATAGAATAAAAAAGAATCTGAATTATTTTCAGATTTTTGGGATGCGATTCATGTACACATTCAAAATTACTATTTTTTGAAAAATTGAATTGCATAATTTTCT
Source organism: Andricus coriarius (assembly GCA_932066315.1). Classification (NCBI taxonomy): domain Eukaryota; kingdom Metazoa; phylum Arthropoda; class Insecta; order Hymenoptera; family Cynipidae; genus Andricus; species Andricus coriarius. The sequence continues at coordinate 5,307 of CAKNWT010253270.1, read as the reverse complement.
TTCAGGAAAATTAAAATAATTTAAATGTATTTGAGACGTCACATCAAGAGGAATACACAACTTATTTTGGTAAGACGAATCTTTTTTTATTCTGTATGCACCCAGAAAAAAAATGTCTCTATTCCAACAAAACGGTTTTGTTGGCCGCATTTGGTTGATTCCAGAAAATATTTTGGTTACATGAACAAAATTTGTGTTCAGTTGACCAAAATTGTTAGGTTCAATCAAAGTTTTTGGTTGAATCGTTTTATCAATTTAAAACAAAATATTTTATTGATTTAACGAAATTTTTTTGGTTGAATCTACCAAATTATCTAAGGGCATTTTAATAAAATCAACAACAAAAAATTGGTTGATGCAACCAAAATATTTGGTTGAAAGCATCTTAAAAGTGATCGACGCCTTCAAACTGGGTATGATCGTACATTGTGGTGGATCGTTTATGGTTAGATGAACTTCAAGTTTTTGTTAAACCAAACAAACTCTTTCCGTAGACCAGCAAAAACATTTTTTGCTTCTATCAACCAAAAGATGTGGTATAATGAACCAAATTTGACTAACTGAAGAATTTTTTAGGTCAACCAATTATTTTGTTTTCCATATAATAACCACATTCTAGGGCTGACTCAACTAAATTTTTTTTCATTCAACCAAACCTTTTTCTGAGTGTAGTTTTGCATTATGATCCACCGTTTTTGATTAAAATGGATTTTTCTTTAGAATTAGACCAATTAGCGATGAGCAACCTCTAAATATTATTTGTTTTATTTATTCATTCACGTGGTTAATTTTTAACTCAAAGCAAACAAACAAATCGAAAATGCTAGTTGAGATTGAGACCTCCTTTCATAGTCTGGTGATCTAAACAGTCTCCATATATTGATTTTTATCTGATGATAGGTTGGATATAATTCATTTAAAAAATAATTTTGTTATCAAGAAACCATTTTTTTTAACCTACAGAATAAAAACAAAATTATGCATTTATGAAGTTTTCCACTGTCAAATAATGTTAAAATTTAAATAGTTATATTTTCAGAATCGTCAATTAAATTTTTTTTTATATTTCGCACATCTTACATATACAATTAATAAATTAGATCATGTTTAATTTTAAACTACTGAACTTAAGAATATGTAATTACGAAATCAAGACATTTCAATTTCATAAGCTTTCTATATTTATCTCGCGCTTCGCACTCAATAATATATTTACCTCACGCTGCGCGCTCAGTCATTGTTCATCCCTCACATTTTTGCATAGGACTTTTAAAATTAAAGGTCAAAAGTCGACAACTGAAACGGTGATCGTGAATTCTTGTTTACTGAAGCTCCTTCGGCTTTAACTAACATATTCTCCTCACATGCCTCGTCAGAAAAATAGGTTGGAAGCAAATTTTCAGATCTAATTCAGAAACAATTTTGTTATTCAATATTTTATTGTACCTTGTATCTTTTTGTCCAAAAATTTAGTTTCTTTATTTTTAGTGTATTTTTTTACGAATGCAGCAGAAAATAAGCGTCAAATCAAAAAGTGATCAATAATGAATTAGTAGATCTTTTTTGGGAGTATCACTTTTTTCTCTGCATCTTTTTTGGTATCTTGCATAGTTTGACCGCACAATGCAATTTGTCGTTTTTCATAATTTTTTGTGCGACCATAATTTGAATTTTCTATTTTAAACAAAAAATTAAAAAGTTGATATCATAATCTTGTAAAACTGTTCAGTAGCAACGGTTTTTTTAACTCGACTTTTTTCATATTGTGCGCTGTTTGGCTACAAATTTTCACTTTCTTTTGTTTTTTTTTTTAATTTCGAAAATGCTATAACTTTTCGAATTTTTGTCCAAAATAACTGGCTAACAAACTTTTTTTTCTTTTAGGCCTTAGAAAGTGCGCCAAAGTTCAATCCAATCTGACCATTTTTTCGAAAGTTATCGTGCCTACAGACTACATACAGACTACGGGCTAGCTACAGGCAGGGTACAGACAGACACCTTCGTAAAATGCGTTTTTTTCTGACTCAGGTGGTTTTAAAACGTGGAGAATTGATGAAAACCGACAAAATCAAATTTTACACGAAACCAATACCTCCTTATCAGGATGAGAACGTAAAAAGAGTTTAGAGGAGGAAGAATATTTCCAGAACAACCCTAATTCCTCGATATGTAAAGCAGCGCAGGCACTAGATTTAAACGGAGAAACATTGATGATAATACTGAAGAACTTTCTGAAACTTCATCCTTTTGAAATTTCTGCACATCAAATGCTATCACACATGCTGCGATGGCCAAGCGGCTGGAGTTTTCCAAGCAGATGCTTCAAATGTTTAATCATGGAGAGATCCCTAGAGATCGCATTGTTTTCAGCGATGGAGCAACTTTGTGGCTGAATGACTACGTAAATAAATAAAATTTTCATTTTTTTCGAAGCAAATATCCACATGTAGCCCATTCAAAACAGCTTTATACTGTATGGGCAGCTGTTTCTTCCAAGGGAATTTATTTACGGTTTTTGACGGTACCATCTCGGGCGAAAGTTATCAGCAAATTCGCAAACAAAACTTTTTCCCTCATGAGAAGCAATAGATTTTAGTAAAGAATTACTATTTAATGCAAAATGGAGCAACCTCGCATCACACCCACCAATTTTTTGAATACGTTTTCAAGCGAAACGGACATCATGTTATTGGACTAAGGTACTTCAAATTTGCAGGTGGTGTTACAGAATGGCCTCACCAGATCTCAATCTATGCGACTTTCTTTGGTGAAATTTCATTAAAGAAGTTTGTAAAGCCCATCAACACAAAACGCAGAGCAACTTAAAGTGGCTATTCAGATAGCGGCTCACGATATTTCTGATACTGTAGGAGAGCGTGTAAATCATTAGGAGATATAATTTTTTGGAATGAATTACGCATCTTTGTAAACTTGACGTGTTCAAGTAGGTTATTGCTCCTAACTCACACTTATTACGTGTATACCTTTGTATAATTCATCGTGAAAATCTTGAAAATTGCAAGAGTTTATTCTTTTTTGTTTAGAATATGATTTGATTTTTAGAGTGCAAACTAAAGCACACGTATTTTATAATTTCATTGTTTGTTCTTAATTATTTCACATTGACTTTTCTCTGTAGCTGCGAATTATTTAAAAAACTTTCCTTTCTAACAATTTGTTTTGTTACATACATAGTTTATAATCGATTAAAACTAATGCCTTTCATTTGAGAGGAAAATTTAATAATTATATCTCCGAAGGACATTCTTAAAACTAATAACGCCGTCATCTCACATATATATGTGAGATAACGACTACTTACATATATATTTGTACTCTGATGATGCAATAGAATATTCTTTACTTACATTTGTTGATCCACTTATTCACTGAAGCATTAATCAGCTTTTTCTCTACATTACGAAAATGAGGATGGTCTATACTTTCATTTTTACTCTGGCGGTCATCTTTAATTCTATTGGTGAATATACTAATATAATATATATATAATTTTTATTATATTTTATTTAATACATGCATGAATACGGCAATTTCTCAGGCTTGTGGTGTGAACATGAAGACCCCCTTTCCAGCTTATATCCATATAATGGCCATTTGTATATTTATGTCGTCAAAAATTATTTCTTGACGACATACCTGTTGTCCTGGTATTACTGGTCTCGTTTTGCCTCATCTCGTGGTGTCCTTTCTCGTCCCTCGCCTCCTTTTCCGAGGAATGCCACATATGTGCGCTAGCAGAGCGGACAGCTGGCGGGAGCGTTCTTTTGCCACTCTGATGCGCTAATGCTAATTAGAGTTCTTTAATAAATGGTTAAATTCGAAATCTGATTATGTATTATACTTGTTTGTCCATTACTGATTAATTTGATATCAAACACGATTATGTTACGATTATTTCGAAGATTAACTTCCACTCTATTAGTATTCTGATTTTTTTTTTATAATTAATTTATTTTAAATGCAAAATCTATGTGTAATATTGAAATCGCTTTAAAATCTTTTGGAATCTTTTAAAATTGTAGAAAAATCTTTGAAATCTTTGTGAAAATATTTGAAATATATAAACAAGTTTAAGAATTCCTTAAAATACTTGTGAAATCTTTTTCAAATATTTTGTAACAACTTGAAAATATTACAATATTTGAGAAGTTTGTGATATCTTTAAATATTTGGAAATCTTGGTGAACCCGAGAAAGCCTTTTAGTGTATGCAAAATCTATGGGAAATCTTAAAATTTCTCTAAAATCTTTGGAATCTATTAAAATTTTTGAATAATAATTCAAATTAATAGTTAAATTAATAGTTATTAGTCGTGGGTGTGGTGAGCCCATTTACTACAAATCCACCTAAAAAACACTACCCGAATCGGGTAGTGTCACGCTTACCCCTAGAGGCTCGCCGAAAGGGAAATAGCTTAATGATATACAATTAATATCTTGTGGTTGGGCGAAGATTAAATAAAAAAACTATTTTAATCGCAGTTTTGGAAGAATCATAAATTATATTTTTGTTTCTTAATCTGCACAATTTGAATTATTCTCACAATTTTTTCAGATTTTTTTTAGTATCTGTAGAAAAAATTAATTTTTGTATAAACACCTAAAAAAAAAGTCTTAAAGCCCATCACATAAGTCTTTTCAACATAGAAAAGCTTTCTCATGTTTAAAATGTATGATCTGATTTTTTCAATGTTTTGCAATTACATTCTGAATATAAGAAAGTTTTTCTGTGCTAAAAAATTATTTATAACTCTTGGAGCTGCTATATTTTTTTTCATTTCCAGGATTTATTTTTATTTCGACTTAGCCAAACCCTAAGATATACACGGTGTGAGGGACCCGAAAGGAAAATTTGAGTTCTAAGAAATTTTCGAATTATGCAATTTTCTACATACATGAATATACAAATATGCATACATGAATATTCAAATAGACGTACATGAATATACAAACATACATACATGTATTTCGTAAGGGTGAATTATAAAATCGATAGTGATATGATCATATGAATTTATGTGAGTCTTATTCCTGACGTGTTTATCACTTATTATACGTTAAACCATATATTTGTTTCGAGCTCCATCGTGCAGATCCATCTTTCCACTCCTGGTCGTAAGGTTTTTGCCTGTTTTATTGATTTTAAGAGAGCCTTCCCCTCAGTCAACCATGATCTGCTCTGGCGAAAATTATTGAGCCTAGGTGTCAGCACAAAATTTATTAGGGTAATTAAAAGTCTCTATGATGCAGCTAGGATGTCCATTCGCACCCCAGAGGGCACCACGTC
>CAKNWT010253256.1:0-10424 GCA_932066315.1 Andricus coriarius | reverse complement strand
CAACAACTAATCAAATTGCGCCGTGCTTTGCGTGAAAAAAGGCCGGATTATGAAGAAAGACATAAGAAGCTGATTTTTCTTCACGACAACGCCCCATCGCACACGTCAAAAATGGTCCAAAACTACTTGAAAACACTTAACTGGGAGGTGCTACCTCATCCCGCTTATTCACCAGACCTGGCCCCTTCTGATTACCACCTGTTTTCGTCGATGGGTCACGCGCTCGCTAAACAACACTTCGATTCGTACGAAGACGTCGGAAAATGGCTTGACGAGTGGTTTGCATCGAAAGATAAAGACTTTTTTTGGCGTGATATACACAAATTGCCCGAGAGATAAAGAAAATGTATAGCAAGCGAGGGAAAATACTTTGAATACAGTTTTTTTATTTTCTGCAAAAAAAAAACGACTTTCTTTCGCCAAAAAACAGCGGATTTAAGCTTATACACCTGGTATAGTGCGTCCTAAAATCAGCCACTGCGGAATGGGTTTCACCTACTTTAAGTATGAGGTGAAGATCCGCGCCAGATTTTGGTGTGTAGAAGGAAACTTCTTGTACTAGAAGTTCTTGATACAATCTGGTACCACAGCGAAAAGTTCTTCGTGCCCCTAAGATCTTTCTTCACCTCTTTAGCAGTGATTGATGGACATACCTCATCAGATGTTATTAGGTTATCGCAAAGCTCCTTGAAGCGGATGATATTTTTTGTGTTTTCCTTCAATTTCAGTGTTGGGATCTTGTAAACCTCTCACCAAAAAGTCTCTACCTCGTCAGGCTTGGGTGTATTCTTTACACAAACAGGGAGGTCGCTGAATAGAGACGATGGGTGAGCGAGATACTATTGATTCTCCCGAACCCACCCCTCCCTCTTATGTATTTCCCTCCTTGCGTCAGATATCACCAGTATTTTGTCGACTTAGTGCTGCTTGATTTGAATCAACTTTGACTTATTCAGTGTGCGATGGTAGACATGGGCGAACTTTTGGATCCTTTCAGTGAACTGCGTAGCAGATATGATAGCGATTTCAGGACAAGAAGGAACATCAATATCCAGGTTCCCCTTAAAGCCCAAGCCCTGACTGAAATAGATACCTCGCTTCGTTAGGATATCTCGAAAGAGTCCTACCTCTAGACCATCAATTATTCAGTTTATTACCCTTCACAGAAAGGGTTCGAAAGTTGGCCCAAGAATGGAGAATATACCATCACACACTGAACAAGTCAAAGCTGCTACAATCAAGCAGCATATTGCTGACAAAATACGGGCGCTATCTGACACAAGGAGATTACACAAGAAGGAGCTAGGTCAGGGAGAATCAATAGTTTCTCGCTGAGCTATAACGCCTCTTCAGCGATCTCCCTGTTTCTGTCAAAAATCCACTCAAGCCCAACGAGGTAGAGACTTTTTGGAGAGAGTTATACAAGATTCCGAAAACACTGAGTTGAAAGAAGATAGAATAATATCATCCGCTTCGAGGAGTTTTGCGAGAACCTTGTAACATCTAAGGTGAAATGCCCATCAGTCACACACCAATATCTGGCCCGCATATTCACCTCATACTTGAGATCGGAAACGCCCATTCTACACTGACTGGTGTTTAGAGACACTATAGTCCTACCGAAAATAGGCGACTTGTCCAGCCCAGAGAATTATAGGGCAATAACTTCTTTGAACACACTGTATAAGATCCTTACACCACTGCTGTCTGTCGATAGCCTGGATTGACTACCGGAAAGCTTTCGGTTCAACCTCTCATAGACTTATAATCTGTCCACTGGAAAGCTTGAAGGTTCATTGACACATAGTGAGATGCATAGAGAGATTGATGCTCCTTTGGAAAACTAGATTTACTATCTCCCAGAAATTATTGTGTGACAACGAACAGCGTCACTTTCTATAGGGACGTCTTTCAGGGCGACACCATGATCCCTCTGCTATTTTGCATCACACTTCTGCCACTATCTCTCGCGCCACGCATTTCTCCTGGGTACCTCTGCGGCGTCAAAAACCATCGTGCGCGTAAGGTCATTCATGTATTTTACATGGATGATCTAAAGATCTTTGGTTCTAGTTCAAGCCAACTTCAGCGTGCTTTAAATATCGTCGAGAGGTACACAAGAGAGGGTGGTATGGACTACTAACATTCCCGGGGACCCTGAGCTTGTTGATATTTGCGTGTTATGAGACATGCTGACACTGGAGAGACCTATACATACCTTAGCGTGCCTGAGAGCCGCATTCAGTACATAACATCAGTGAATGAGTCTCCCCGAAGCAGATACAAGCGACACTGACACTGTTCTCCAGGACTTCAAGAATTGAACTATATTCGTAACCGAATTCTTGGCTCCGACCGGCTACAACATGACTGCCAAAGAGAACGAAAAGGAGGAAAGGTATCAAGACTTTAAGAGGGAGCTGCAGCGACTGTGCCTAAAATATTCAATTACAATAGTTGTCCTTGCGATCGGTGCTCTCGGAGGTGCGAAGCTATTACTGGTTCATAACCTCAAAGCCATACCCGCTTGCCAAAAACATGCCCAGGCACTTGTGATATAGATACAGAGGGCTCTCATCTTTGCGTCGCTCCGTGTCCTCAAGACACATGTGGGTTTCGCCGGCCTGTCGTTGTGACTTCGTTGTTCCTTGTGGTCACCCATCTCACTGTTGTGAGAGGTGGCTATAGGTGTAACTTGCCGCGGTTCGACTGGCAGACAGTGTGATTATCATAGACCCTGCGGTGGTTGATTAACATGTTGTTTTTAAGGTTTCGGCGGATTTCCTTTTCAAGCCACGTACAATTCTTGATGTGAGCAACTTCTGAAGTAAATTATTAATTAATTAATAGTTTTTTTGCCAAAAATTTAAACTGAATTTACACTTTTTTGTGTACATTTTAGAACCTGCTGTTAAATTGCCCATTGAGAATTCATCGTTTATACTTGTCACAGTTGATAAGCTTTCTAAACTAGTAATAGTAAGTAATTACTAGTAAGGAACTAGAGACATCTTGTTTCCCGATAAAAAAGTTAGAATGGAAGTTGTTTGTCCACGAAATACATCTTTTTCGATGTATTCGTATTTTCATTAAACCAACCCTTGTCAAGAAAAATTTAAAAAAGGGCGACTAAAAGTATACAATCTTTTTGATATTTTTAAAAATCAGTGGGCATTCTTAATTTTAATTACTAGTGGACTCCATAACAAGTTTCGACCCTTGAAAAGCCTAATTCTATAGTTTTTTTATTGCCATTCCAAATTTCTCAGTTCTTTTTTTCTGTAATTCAAATTTAACATTTATACTTGAATCTCTCTGAAACTTAATCTTTTCTTACAATTTCTGAGAAATTATTGGATCATAATATTCTATAGTTTCAACGTGAAAGTTTTTCTGTAATAGCAGTCACTTGCACAGTTTAATGTAAAATTATCTTATCAGTGTTTAAAAAAAATTGTATTATCCCATTAGTTCGAAAAAGAAGAACTTTTTGGATGAAAAACTGGTAAATTTTGTTATAGTTTCTTGTAAAATATTTAAAATGTACAATAAAATACAATATTCACAGAAAAAATACGACAAAAGAAAAAAATTCGTCGCAATAGTAGACAAAAGTTCTAATTTGCTGTATTATTTTATGGTATTCATTGGTAATTTCCTGTAAAAATGATTGTAGATTTTCGTAGTTATCTGCAAACAAATATTCCGCCAGGGATTGAAAGAAATAATTTGAATTTGATCATTTGTAGATAAAATCCACGACAATTTTCCCCATATGCTACACATGTACATAGACCATAATTTAAATTAAGACATTTATCTATAATTATTATTTCAAGTAGTAGATAGGTGAGCAACAAGAAATAATGAAACTAGAAGAATGTACATATTCTTGAAGTAACTTTCAACGAGGAATTCAATGGTGCCCTTCATTTTAATTTTGACGATGACCTTCAAGTTGTTTTCAAGGTCAACTTTTTTAAAAAATGGAAACGCCCTTTTCTTCCTCGACAATCGATAGAGCTGATTAAATTATGATTAAATTTTACATTTAAATATGTACCCAGGTCATACATAGGTACATTGCAACCTTGAAATAGGGTTTCCAATTGAAAAAATTGACCTTGATATGACCTTGAAGGTCATCGGGAAGGTCATGCTTAAGGTCACTACTAAATAAGCCTTGTTAAAGTGAGTAACTTTGCTCGTTACGAAAAAAAAAATTGAAATCAGCGGTATGCAGACCCTGTATAAGTTCAAATAACCTTAGAGTGACCTTCAAGGTTACAACGTACCTATGTATGACCTGGGTACATATCTCAACGTAAAATTTTCCGCTCTTTCGATTGCCGATGTAAGAAAAGGGGATTTCCATTTTTTTTAAGTTGACCTTAAAAAACCTTGAAGGTCATCGTCAAGATTAAAACAAAGGTCACCATTGAATTCCTCGTTGAAAGATACTTAAATAATGACATTGAACTCCCTGAAAAATATCTTACCTGAGGAAATATTCAGCTGCCCCGGGACTTTTGTAAACCCGTTAAATCGATATGAGAACGCTTTTTATCAATAAATTATTACTAAAATATTGCACACGCGACTTATGTATGGTTTGCAAGTCGCAAATGTGGAAAATAAGAGAAATAGATATGAATAAGGTTGTATTTTGTGAATCCTAACCTGCAAAAGCAGTTTGTAAGTAGGCGGAAAAGTTTGAATCGGTGCTGCACGAAATTCATTTTAATGTAATAAGTAAGTGTTAAATAAGTTAGTAAAATGTACAATTGTGGAAAAGTTTTTAATACATTTTTTAAAAGAAATACATATGCAATAGTTGAATTCTGTTCTCAGCTGAAAATTACTGTACAGGAACCTCGGAGGATCCTGCACACGAACCTGTACAGGTAATCTTGACGGTTCCTGTGCAGGAATTTGGCGAAGGAAACTGTACATGATCCTGCAAAGGAACCTGCACCGACAAAAGAACCTTCGATTGATCCTGTACGGGTTCCTGTACAGGTTCCTTTGCGAAGAAAATTGAGGCGCAGGTTCCAGTACAGAAACGTATATAAGATCCCTCACAGAAAGCCATCAAAGGAACCTTTGAAAGAATCCTGTACAGAAACACGTATAGGATCCTTTACAGAAAGCCATTGCGAAAAGTCATGCTATAAAGTTGATTTCCTTTTATTCTCTTGAAGATCCAACCTGTACAGGCTCATTCAAAGGTTAACTTGTATACAGGTTCCTTTACAGGATCATGAAGAGTTTCCTTCGCCAAAATCCTGCACAGGAACCGTCAAGATTACCTGTACAGGTTCGTGTGCAGTTTCGTGTACAGGAACATGTGCGGTATCCTCCGAAGTTCCTGTACAGGAATTTGCAGCTGGGTGTATATTTGAAGTGACATTCGTTATGCATATATAGGAAAAATATGCATAGTGTAATAATATACAGCAACTGAATTTGTCTATGAAGATATTAATATGCTAATAAGTAATAAAGGTGAAGGGAAGTAGAGAAAAAAGGAATGTTTAAGATCATAATTTATTATTGCTAAATAAAGAATAATCTACGAGATGAATCGATAGTGCAAACATGGGCAGTAGTATTCGTCTTCCACCGGTATACCATTGTTAAATTCCTGAATCAATTTTAGAGACTGCATGTTGTTGTTTATTTTCCAGATAATGGGCACATTTCTTGATATATAAACAACCTTACCAACTCCTTCAACTCTTAGTCTGTTTCTGTATTTATTGTGAATATAGCTATACGCGTTGAATGATCTTTCTGTGGCAGCAGTAGTAGCAGGCATCGATAGAAGCCCAGATATATTCATTGTCCCAAAACACCTTATGATTTAGGTACAAATAAAGCTCTTTTTGAAATTCGTCAAATTTTAGTGGCTTGAGACTTTTTATGAATTTGCTAATATAGGAAAGTTCTTAAATATGCTGTTTTTCGGTTAAAACATTTCCCTGAAACTGCGGATTTAGAAAGTTAGCAGCGTAATGTATTGGACGAAGTACAAAATCTGTTCATTCTTTTACGAGATTCATAACTTCAACTTCCACTTTGTGGTGAGAGCGGTGTGTAAGGAATATTTGCTCTCAGATGATTCAAAATTTCTTTGAATGCAACTGGGACTTGGCTCAAACACGACGTATCTGATTCAAATTTCGTTACCCAATTATAAATCTGTTCAATCAAAAAGCAAATCGTTCTACCTCAATCCACAGATCATCAATTAGAATGAGGTTTTCTAATTGCTTTGATACGTATTTTTTAACATCTTCACATTTCACAAGTTGAACGGCAGCCTGTCTATTTCTTAGAAGACTTTTAATAGAAGGAACGTTATAACACCATCGCGTTTTTTAGGGTAGCTGTAAGGCAATTATCATCCCATAAATATCTATCTGTATTTTTTAACTACTTTTTTAGAACCTGACTACCATTAATTGTTTTTATAATAAATTTGATATATTTTCTAATGATCATCGAATTTTGTAGATTTAGAATATCCACGACCAGAAAATTACCGGTATGCCCGCCACACCCGTAGTAACATATCGGTAAATTTAGCAGATCTGAGTCTTAGATAAAATTCGTCAAGATTTCTTTATGGTAGATGCATTATCAGTGCATACAGCCAAACATCAATCATGACCACAGGCTGTCATTGTCTCTTTCACTACTTTGGCGAAAAATTCACTACAGTGGTACTCTGTTATATATTCTGTCTTGAACAACAGGGGTTCCGGAATCGTGACAGCGACGTTGACAATTGGCTCATACCTGCAAGTCATACAAATTAATTGACAGAAAACTGTAGGCAAGGAAATGATAAATATTCGATTTGAAAAGAAATTTAAAACTTGAATATCTTCTTTATGGTAATTCAATATCATTTTGTACAATATGAATGATTATTTGAAAGTGTTCAAAATTTATTTACTTAATGTCCGTCGAGGTATGTAGTTGTATTGCGTAGCTGGATGCTTTTTCGATAAGTTTTATAACTTGGCTTTCAATACGCTTGTACTCTTGATCTAAGAACCTTGTGGACAATGTTGTTCTACTCAGTAAGTGGAAGGATGGTCTTAAAGCTTCAAAAAATTCTATCCAATACAAATTTTCAACAAGGGAGAAAGGAGCTCCTGAAACGAAAATAGCTCGTTTCAGTAAATCAGTAAATCCTATAGTCTATTCTGAAAAAAGTTAAAATATTACGGTCATGCAAAGTTTGGAATGAATAAATCGATAAATCAAAATAACAAACAGCTTTCTACTCACTTTCTCTGAAATTTTCATTGACCCTGCATTTTCATAATTATTTTCATCTTTATCAAGACTCTTTTGAATTAAAGACCCCAAAACAAGATTCTTCAAATCGTCTGGAACTACTTTCCATAAAATAATATGCCTTGTCATCCTCGTGATGTGTTTTACATAAATCTTGGTGCAAAATCGACATTTATACTCTTTCTTATCTTTGTTTACTTATGTGTAATATCAATTAAAGACTTCTGATGGCTGAAGCGAACCATTTATTCTATACTTATTTATATAGTATTTATATTTATAATACTTCCTTTTATAACTTTTCAGTTGTATATCGTGTATTAAATAACAATGGTCTCACTTCCGTCTCTTTTCTTAATTAATAAACAATTATAAAATATTCAATTGTATACGAAATTCTGTTCATATGCAAAGAATGCACACGCGAGTCACAGGTGTTATGTTCGTTTGTTTACGGTTGCATGACAGCCGGCAGAGGCGATTTTTGTTCATTGTTTTAAAAACTAAGTAAATTGATTTGTTCAATTTAATTTCTGTAAAAGTATTTGTGAGACGTAAGTACATAATAGTAATTTATTGTATTGCCATTTAAAAATTGGTGGAAAATCAGAAAACGGAGTAAAAAATAAATAATTCAAAGTCCCAAAAAGGCACATGTGACTTTTGCAATCAACATTCTGCGTGAGAATTCAATCTTCCGAAAAGAAACACCTCCAATCTTCTTGAAAATTTTATTTAATTGCACAATGAACGGGCTATGCCCTTTAGGTACAAAAGAAATGAAATATAATTGACAGAAATGTCTTAATGCTAATTACGCACGTCCTAGGCCGCGCTATTATCGCTGATATTTATCACATGTCGTAAAGCTAGTCGAAAGCGAAACGATGAGACCTCAAAAAAGTCAAGTTCATTACTAAATCTGTTCGCTTCTCTACAGATTCTGGTCAACGCCATGTTTGCCCCATAGTTCGTACGATGATATGCTAATTTAAATAGTTTCGATGGTACATTAAATTTTATTTCTGACAAAATGCTTGGACAATCTACATAGTTGTTGATGACGTTGTAGAGAAAACACAAATCGGCGAACAGGAATCGTACTGAAATTAGCTGAACATTTAGTAGCGTTCTTATTCCGACCAGATTACAGATGCGTATTCGAGGGGAGGCCTGACCAGTGAGAAAAAAAGAGTTTTTAGGGTTAGCGGATTCCTGAATTTAGTAGCATTTCTCGCGACAAAGTCCAGAGATCTTAGTGCTTTATTTATCGCGTCCGACCCTAGGTCCTTAAATGACAGGGAGTTGTCAAAAAGGAGGCCCAGGTCACGCACCCTGGTAACCCTGTCAAGTTCATCCCCACCTAGCATCTAAGTGTGTCGAAGCGTGAGTTTTTTTCTAGAGAAGGTTATAACAACACATTTTTTAATGTTCAACGGCATCCTATTTAGGATGCACCAAGACTGAAGGTGATCAAGGACGCCTTGTAGTTCGATGCAATCCAAAACGGAATGAATGGCCTTGTACAGGTTAAGATCGTCGGCAAAGAAAAGAAATGAGCAGAATTTTAAGATGACGTTGATATCGTTGATGTAGACGAGGAACATGAGCGGGCCAAGGTGCGATCCTTGTGGTACACCGGAGGTTGCACGAAATGCTTCTGAGTAATTATTATCGACACGAACTGCCTGCAATCTATCGCTTAGATAGCTCGCTAACCATAATAGCATTTTTCCAGAGACACCAAGTTCTCCAAGCTTTGCCACGAGAATATTATGATCGACTTTGTCGAAAGCTTTAGAGAAATCTGTATAGACTACGTCCACCTGTATGGTATGTAGACTCGCGTTTCAATTTATCAGGGCTCTCGACGTCATCGAAAAATTCTTGAGAAAGTAACATTCCACTATTGCCAAAGGACGAGAAAGTATCATTTTTTTCCATATACTTTTATTTGTAAAGTTTCTTTTAAGGCACGTTCCGTAAATTATGAATAATCCAGGCTTCTGGTAGTTTGGTTCCCGAAAAAATTCCACATCCAATGTTCTTAATGAGAAAGTTTCGTTCAGGTGTCCGTTTTAACGTATCAATAATGCTAGAACACAACAATTCCAGAACCGGGGGTTTTTTTTTTAACAGGTCAAAAAGTTATTTTTGCGTGCATCTAAAAAAGTAGTCTTGTAGACCTATTATTTTGAAAATTGCAAGGTTTCAAAAATTGCATTTTTTTTTGCATTTTGTACTAAAAACGCAAAGTTTTTTTTGTAAAATACCTTGTTTCTTGTGGAGCCTACGATAAAGTTTATACAAAATAAATGAAAGTGGAGTCAATTTAGCAGAACTACGGTCTTATTTCGACATGTTTATCCCTAATAAGTGTATGTAATTCGTTAATCACGTATAATACGTCTTTTGTCATGATTAAATAAATAATTGTTTATAACAAAGCTTGCTATCACCAGTTATGATTACCTTTTGGCCCATTTTTTAGTATTTTTGTGGCAAAAAAGTGATTGTTTTTGTTTGATTGAGCGTAATATGTTTTTTTTTATCCATAAACAAATATTTTTATTGATAATTGTTTATAACAAAATCTTGTCATAACCACTGTTAAGTACTTTTGTGGCAAAATGGAAATTATAGTTGATTAAAAATGTGATTTATTTTTTGTCATCAATAAACAAATAGTTTTTTAATAGTTGTTTGTAACAGTGTATTCTAATCACACATGTAATTCTAATCACATGTAATTCATTATTTAAAAAATCAATAAATAAAGAAGTAATTCAATAAATTGGTAAAATTTTTTGGAGTGACTGTATTTTTATCATCAATGCATACTAAACCTCACTCTATTTATTTAAAAAAACTGAACTTCACTTTTTTGCCCATAAAATAAGGCGAAAATGGCCAAATTTGAGGGGTCCTAACTTATGACCTATTATAGGTAGAACATTGTTCTTTTTTTGTAATCACAGAAAATTGAGTCTACTTTCACTCACATATGGAACACTTTTCCGTGCAGTAATTAATTGCGAAGGTACACAGTGTTTTTTAAACTTCGTGATTTTTCGCTGAAAATCCAAAAAAGTGGGGATTTTTCAATATATTATAAC
>CAKNWT010253250.1:0-12726 GCA_932066315.1 Andricus coriarius | reverse complement strand
CGCATTAGACATGCCGCAGATGTGACATGCCGCAGATGTGACATGCCTCAGATGTGACACGCCGCAGATGTGACATGCCGCAGATGTGACATGCCGCAGATGTGACATGCCGCAGGTGAGACTTGCCGCAGAGAGACTTGCCGCATGTGAGATGATATGGACCCGAATGTGGACGAGCCGGGAAATTTGGATCGACTTGAAAATCAATTTTCGGCTGATATCAACGCAGATTCAGAATTCTAAGCAACATTGGAACAATTATTGGAAATTCCAAAAATTGGGGTGGCCGTCGAAAAGAGAGGACCCCGCACTAGTTTCCACTGTTTTATAATTTATAAATCTTTCTTTATTCACGAAATCCATAAAATGGATTATACGGTATATGGTAATGAGACTGATCGGGTACCGATCGGGCACCGATCGGGTTTCCCGATCGGGAATCCCGACCTGGCCCCGGTCTGGGCGTGTGTTTCATCCGCGATCTGGCACCGATCGGGATTCCCGATCTGGGCCCGATCTGTCCCGGTCTTAAGATTCCAGCTAAAATTTAAAAAGATTTTCTATTTTTAAAAATTAAATAAAAAAATAATTTAAAAAGATTAAAAAATCAATTGAAATTTAAGAAAATTTAACCAAATTTAGAACAAATCGTAAATTTTGGAAGATTAAAAAAAAATTCAAATTGATGATGCTGGTAACATGAAATATAAATTTAAAATCGAAGTTTCCTTCATGATCTCGCTTTCCACTGTTTTTATCATTATTAATTAGGGTTAGGATTGATGGAAAAAAGGTTTTACTTAAATAGGAACTCATTTTTCAAAAAATGTTTATTAACCAAATTGTGTTGATTGTTTGATTTTCACATGTACGAAAAAAAAATACAAAAAATGTAGGCTGTTATTACGGAAAATTCCGTAATGGTAAGCAGATCGTCAATATAAAATTGACGAATTGGGAAATTCCAAATTAAGACAATTTCCCACTGTTTATGAATTATGATATTACCTAATTTGGAAATTCCCGATATAAAATTCCCGACATTATAAAATATCCGACACTGCAAAATTGTCGATATACACTATATACAGGGAAATACCTGAACGATAAAATTCCTGAATTTAAGCAACTAAAAAATTGTTAAATAATAAAATAAAAAAATACAGATAATAAATCAAATAAGCAACTTTTATTTAATAAACAAATGTTATATATTATTATTTTTTAATTTAAATTGTTTACACGAGAATTCTAGATCAATCTAAAAATCTATACCCCCCCCCCCCCCACACACACACATTGCTCTCTTCCTCGCCGAGTGAGTCACGCCTACCCCGTAAGGGAAACGGCTTAATGGTATAATAATATTCCGGAATTTTCCAATTTGGTAATTTTAAATAGTTATTGGCAATTTGTATAATTTCTGGAATTTTCCATTACGAATCTTTTCTTTTTAGAGATTTTTCAGTCGTCGTTACAATATTAGCAAGACCTTCATATTTTATTTATAGGATACTTGTTTGAGTCAATTTAAAACATTGATAAAAAAAGGGCCAATGATTTTTACTTATCTTATCATTATTACATCCACAGATAAAAGTTCACGTGTGTCTAAAAGGTCACTTGGATGATGAAATTGAAAGCAATTTACGCACTATCGCAAGGTAATGAATAATAACAGTTTTATTTTATTTTAGAATGAAATTTTTGTTCTATTCCATTAGTGAAATGCTAAAATATTACTATTTTATTAGTCAAATACTCATTTTATTAATAAAATTCTCACAAATTCAAAATTAGAGAGAACCATTTCAGAGTTTTGACAAAAGCATTTAAATAAAAATTTTATTATTTAATATTAAAAAAAATGAATTTAAAACCGAATTTATTTGAAATGAAAATAATCGCGCGCTCGAAGGCGCGTTTTTCCGTCGTTTGGAATATTTTGTAATTATCTTTGAATTTTGTTTTGTATAGTGCACACAACTTCTAATCATGCCGAAACAATCCGAAGAATGTATTAGGATGGTCCAAAAATACATTGGAAAATTTTTTTCTCGAATTTTTATGCATATCACCCGGAAATTTGTTCGTATCCACAAAAAAATTAATCCATTTTTGTTTGAACAAAAAAATGATATTTAGAGGTGGATCAAGTCCCATGAAGCTTAACACGCATTTCCCATAAGAAAAAAATACGTTTTTGAAAACGTAATTCAGGTTTGCCAATATTAGCTGAATCGAATAGATACTCAACAGCTCTGTTCACAATTAGCCATATAATACGAATAAGCCATTACTTTTTAAATATCATCCCCATAAGTCTGTTTTATAGGGTCTCAAAAAACTCCATAAGCGAAAAAATGGTTTTTCTCGAGTTTTTGGCGCTAAATATGATTTTTTAGCGTTTTTAAAAAATGCAAATTGCTTCTAATACATAAAATACTGTATTATACTGCTAATTATATGTTCACATATATTGTTTAAACAATTTATTATTCTTCTTAGCAATTTGCTTTCACAATACAGATATAGAAAGTCGCGGTTTTTTCAAAAAAAATTTACTTTTTGTCCAATTTTCAATCAGAGTGAGGTAATAGTTAACTAATGTTAACAAACATAATTTTTTTAACGATTTATTATTATTGTTAATGATATTCTCTTTGCATAATGCTAGAATTTTCGGTTTTTTCTGAAATTTTCAACATTTTGTCCATTTTTCACGTAGAGTGAGTTCATATTTAATTCAATTTAGCAAACTTAATTTTTAAACACAATATTATTGTTTGTAATCATCTTCTTCTATAGTAATGCTAGATAGTTGCGGTTTTTTCTGAGATTTTTAACTTTTTGTCCACTTTTTTACTTAGTGAGGTAATAAAATTAATTATTAATTATTAATAATTAATTACGAATTAATGCATGTGAACAAAAAATATTGTTTAAATTATTTATTATTATTTATAACTATCTTCTCATATATAATAATGTTATAGTCATTTACAGACCTAGTTTTCCCACCTAGTCCTAATTATTCCACTCTTTGTTTTTGTCTCTTGTGTAAGATAGCTTTTTTTGTTTGAATTAATTTTTTTAAATATTGGGAATTGAGCAACAATAATTTACTTACAAGATATAATAATACAAAGCTATTGAAACATTGATTCTTGTTGAGGTTCACTTGTTATTAGTTCATAAATAAAAAGTCAAAGTAAAACTAATGATTTCAGAAAAAAACAACTTTCTAGCATTACTCTATAAGAAAAGATAGTTATAAACAATAAGCAATTGCTTAAATAAGCACATCTGTTAACTTGCATTAATTATCACCCTACGTAATGAAAAGTGAACAAAAAGTTTAAGAGTTTAGAAAACACCGCAACTTTTTAGCACTTATGTAAAAGAAGATAGTTATAAACATTAATAAATTGTAAAAAGTTAAAAATTTCAGATGAGAACGCAACTATCTAGCATTAATAAAGAAGAAGATAGGTATAAACAATAGTAATTTGTTTAAATAATTATTTTTGCAAAACTGAATTAATTATTAACTCACTCCAAGTGAAAAGTAGACAAATACTTGAAAATTTCAGAAAAAACCACAAATTTCTAGCGTTATTCAAATTGAATATTATTATTAATTATTTACCTCAAGCTAATTGGAAATTGGACGTACAGTGGAAAATCTCTGAAAAAACTGCAATTTTCTAGCATTATTCTAAGAGAATATTATTAAAAATAATAACACATTGTTTAAACAATTTTTTTTGTTAACATCAAGTAACTATTACCTCACTATAATTGAAAATTGGACAAAAAGTGAAAAAAATTCGAAAAACCCGCTACTTTCTATCTCTATTCTAAGAGAAAATTGCTAAAAACAATAATAAATTATTTTAAAAATTTATGCGAATATCTAATTAGCAGTATAAAACAGTATTTTATGTATTAGAAACAATTTGCATAAAAAACGCAAAAAAATCATCATTAGCTCCAAAAACTCGCAAAACCTATTTTTTCACTTATGGGAGTGATATTCAAAAAGTAATATTTTATTCGTATTCTATCGCTAATTGTAAAGAGAAATGGACCCAATTCAACTCGATACACCTAATATCATGAGTTTTCTGAATACAATTTATAAAAACGTATTTTTTTCTTATGGGAAATAAATTTCACGGGGCTTGAGCGACCTCTAAATATCATTTTAAAAAAAATTGATTCATTTTTGTGTGGATTCGAACAAATTTCCGAACGATATGCATGAAAATTCAACAACAAAATTTTTGGATCGCCCTAGTGCCTAAAGAAGGTTATTTTAATTGTAGGGGACACCACCCTACAGTAGATAATGATATACAGTAGTTAATCTTAATTAACTGGAAAACTAACAAAAAATGTTCATTATTTTTGATAGTATAACATGTCATCAAGGATACTATATTTTCAAACGAAGTTTCATTGAAATTTTAAAATTAATTAATGTGTGAGCGAAAAAAATTAATTTTTAACCTGAAAAAAATTAGTGTCTTTATTCATACTTTTTACCTTAGTTAAACATTTTTATGGCATGTTTATACATTAGAATCAAAGCTTGAAGTTTAACGAATAATTTGTGTTGACACAATAAAGCGTTCTTTCCTTAATATTTATAAATATTTGAGAACTTTTTATTGCACATTACATTTTCCAACAGTAGATAACCAACAGTAGATAATCGCGAACTGGCGAAAAATGTCGCTGTCAAAATTGGCAGCTCTACAACTGTCTCACGCAGTTGTTTTAAGCCTTTAAGGTAAAGGTTTTGTTTGTTTGTTTATTTTAACTCGTAAAATTTTTAAATTTAAGCCATTGTAAATGATAAACTGAGATAATAGTGTCAATTATTAGTTAGTAAGAAGCACATAAATTTTAGTTGTGTTTTAAGGAATCTTTCGGAAAAGATATAATTTTTAAGATTGAGGTATGTAAAAATTCTGCACTTTTCTGTCATCGCAAGTCAGGTTAAACTGTTAAAGGGTATGAAGATTAAATAAACATCTCGTACCAATCGTACCAATCTCACGGAATATCGGAGATAGAACAAATGTCAATAATTTAAGATTTTGTTATTTTTGTAAAATAATCATAGTTTTCACTATTATTTACTCAATAAACTCATTTTAATTGTAAATATACTAATGATAAATTATAATTATCGAGAATTGAGTATTCTGTCATGCCCAGGAGCAATACCAGAAACAATTATCTATTTTTTAATTTTTTTTTTAATAGTTGAAAATAATACCCAACAGCCAAAGCCAATTACAGGTTATAAAGCTTAATTGTAGTAATACAATGCATTAATATGCACCTTAAGTTTAATTATAATAAGCTGAATATAATTGCTATTCTCAACTTTATATACTCTACGAGAGATATTATAAAACTTTTTACTTCTGTTTTGAAGAATGAGCAAGAGATCGTAAAGATATCAATATAAGAATTTCTCACTGTATAAAGAACAAAGTTATTCACGATAGTGCACATTCGGAAAATCGATGAATTTCTAACCAAGTTTTTATTTGTTGTTGGATTATAGAATTATTCTCTTTGTCTAGAAATAAATGCCGGAGTTCGAAATAAGTGTTGAAGCTTTACTAAAAGATATTGACAATCTAAAAAGTTTGTCATAATTTTAAACACAAATAATAGTAGCATGTAATTGCAACGTTCTTCTAGCGTGAAGAGATTACATTTTTAACACAATTGTAGATAATCGCTACCTATTGGTGGGTTTCTTTTTGAAGAACAATAGTTTAAGAAATCTTTTTTGAATTTTTTCAAGTGCATTCAGGTTATTCCTTCGTTCCATATTCCAATGCTCAATGGGGTTTTCATTGTCTCCAATCATATCGAATATCGTATTGGAAGACATAGAATCTAGAGCGTTGTCACTTTCAAATTTCAAGCCAATTTTTTATAAACTTTATGTAGATGATGTATTTGCTATAATTCCGACTAAAAAAATCCAGGAATTCGTCAACGTCTTTAATAGCATCGATGAGTCGGTTCAGTTTACTCACGAGATTGAGGAAAACAACACTCTAAACTACCTCGATTTGTCAGTGATAAAAAAAGATGATGGACTAATTCTTACAAACTGATATAAAAAACCTACATTTTCTGGGCAGTATTTAAATTACAAGTCACACTATCCGTTTCAACAAAAAATAGGACTAATGAACAATTTAATTGACAGAGGCATAAAACTAAGCGATGTTCAGTTAAAAAAAAATAATATTAAACAAATCAAAGAAACCTTAATTATCAACAATTATCCATAACCTCTTATAAATTGTATAATTAAAGAAATAACACATGAAATTTATAAATAAAACACTAAATGTGTTTATCAAAATGTCGTCCTGGCTCAGTTCACAACATTGAATTTACAATTTTTCTTTCTCCGACAATCATGACTTAAAAACGTTTTCGACGAGTAGTCTCTTCTTTCTGTCTAAAGAGGACGACTAATAAGTTTTAAAAAAATGTAAAAAACCACAAAATTTTTTAACAGTTTTGATTGATAACCGTTTTGTTTGTGTTTTCAATGGCATCGAACGATTCGTTTCAGACACTTTTTTAATAATGTTATCATCTTGAGGAACATCCAAAGACGGGTCGAAACGTCGATTTTATTAATATGTAATTAAATAAACATATATTGTATATTGAACGTATGACCAAAATAAGTTCTCAATCTCGATAAAGGAGGTATGTCCATATCAACAAGACGTTTAAAGAAAGTTTTGTTAAGAAAGATTCAATTGTAGCAATAAGGTTATGTGGAATGTCCAGCAAGCCCAGCTTCTTAACTATCACGTTATGACTGAGCTTATCGAAAGCCTGCGAAAAATCTATATATATAGCGTCAACTTGATTGTGCGCCGCTAGTACCTCGGATACATACTGAGTGAAAGAAGCTAGATTTGTTATAGTAGACCGTTTAGGCAAAAAGCCATGCTGCTCCTGGCACAGAACCAGCATGGCTTGCTAATATCAAACTCTTGCTAATTTCCAAACTTTTGGGAATTTAGTAGTTTTTAAACATGAGTTGTATATAAAATTTAGTGGTTTAGAAAACGTGGTTGCGAATTTACTGATTAAAAAGCAAGGTATCTGGTCCGTGCCAGCTGATCGTTTTTTAGGAAAGTTATTTAGTATTTGAAGAACTTGCGCTTCATCAATTTGTGCAACTTCCGGTTCTTTGGTAAGAATAGGCCTATTTATTATGTCATTTATTATGTCACTGTATTTCTTCCATATTGGAGTATACACTACTGAAAAAATCAGCAAGAGCATTCACACACTCCTCAGGGTCAGTAATGTCTGTTTTTATAATGAAGGATACCTGGAATTCTTGTATCTCCTTTAGGCTTGGTCATAACATTCCATAGTTGAGATGGATCATCTTTTAGTTTTTATTCAATTTTAGTAGAGTTTAATTTTTCATCTCTGGAAATCAACTCTTAAAGTTTTAATCCGAGTTACAAGAAGCAATACTTCGCTGCTTCATCCTTAGTTTTGTAGAATTTTAATTTCATTTTTTCTTTAGTTTTGATACCAGCTAGGAAATTTTGAAACATTCGGAGTTGGTACGAATTTAGGTATGTGATCATCAAATGCCTTATAGATTTTATTAATAAAATAATCGCATGCTTCGTCAGGATCTATATACTTGAACAATGACTCCCAATTTATGTTAATTAGTTGCACATATAGTTGTGAGAAGTACCCATCTTTTTTGAAATTATATACCTTGCTGTTAGATGGGGTTATACTTACTTATATGGGCTATACTTACATGGTAGCTGTCCTCCTTCACCATTGGGCAGTTAGTGTTTTCGATTAATCATGGCAAGTTAGTGAGATATACTGGGCATATCCCAGGATATTGAGAATAATACCGTACAGGGCGGAAATCTCGATATACCTGGAATGTCCCAAAGATATATCAGAATATCCTGAGGATATCCCATTAATGTCCCAATTTTATATGCCAAGGATGTCCCCAAGATATCTCAATTCCATAATTTAGTATATTCCTTCGGGTATTTTTCCGGAGATTTTGTACAAAGTACAACATTATAAAGTACAATAATAGTGGAGTCCCCTCTAAAGTCACTTACAGGTCAATTCCATAATGGCTGTCAGTATTCGAAAATATTCGTGCCGGATTATAATGTATTCTCATTTATATTATGCAAACTAACGCGATACATATTTATTTGATTTTTTTTATCATAAAATCTGATTATGCCGTTATACTGATAGAGAAAAGTGCGATCTTTAAACTGGGCAATTCAGAGGTTACATATACAATAACAGCCGATTAACTTTTAAATTTTCAGAATGTGGCTGGTTACATTCTCATCAGAGAAGGTTTTAGATTTGTGTAAAATTTGACCCCCTAAGCTATTGTCAAACGTCCGCGTTTTGAGACATTCTGAACCCAAAAACCCGGTTTTCGCGAATGTGTCTTTCTGTCCGCATGTGTGTATGCCTGTGTGTATGTTTGTAGATTTTTATTTTGTTATAGCACAAAAACTTTCGAAAGAATTTAAAGATTCGATTGGGCTTTGGTATACTCTTCAAGTATCCTAAAATTAGGGTCAAGTTCGTTGGCCAGCCATTTTGGATAAAAATTTAAAATGTGAGCGCTTTTTCAAAATTTTTGATACCACTTTTTTCAAATTGAAAAATTCTATGTACGGATATTCGCAGTACTCAAAAATACAAACAATTTATTTGAATGACTTTTTATTATAAAACAAAAATTACTGGAGTTATAGCATTTACAAAATTCCAAGAAATAAACGAAAATGAACATTTTAAGCCAAACAACGCACGATATGAAAAAAATTCAAAAAAATGTTTATTTTTGAACATCCTACAATATAATTATAATACTTTTGTCAATTTTCTTGAAAAATCGAAAATTCACATTTTTATCGCACAAAAAAATGACAAATCAAAAATTCCATTTTGCGGTCAAATACAAGATAAGAAAAAAGATGAATAGACAAAAATTGTGCACTCGAAAAAGATCTAAAAATTTGTTATCAATCACTTTTTGATGGGACGCGTGGTTTTTGTTTTATTTGTAAAAAACTGATTTAAGAATAAAATAAATTAAATTTTTGGACAAACAGCACAAACCACGACAAAAATTAATAGACAAAAGTTGTTCACTCAGAAAAGAGCTACAAACTTTTTATTAATCATTTTTTGATAAGATGCGTAATTTTTATTTCAATCGTGAAAAATAACATTAGCAATAAAGAAAAATTTCGAAAAAAGACGCAAGGTACGAAAAAAGATGTATAGACAAAAGCTGTTCAACCAAAAAAGGTCTACAAATTTGTTATAAACTTTTGTTATAAAAATACATTTGAGATAAAAAAATTAACTTTTTGGAAAAACAATACACGCTACAATAACATTTTATCTAACAAAAATTTTCGCCTTTACATTTACAAATTTTCTTAAAACCACTTCACGCTAGGGTGCACATTTTTGGTTCAAATCGTAAAAAATAACATTGAACGTAAACCAATTAAATTTGTTGAAAAACGACACAAGTTGCAATAACATACATGATAACGAAATTGTTTTTTATAGGATGCGCACTTTTAAAAAAAAATGTAATAGCAAGACAAGACAAGGAAAATATGTCTATTTTTAATATCGATGCATATTATGGATTGTAATAATATACATTTTTTGAAATGATATACAATTTGCACGGATAGTTGAGGATAAAATTAAATGCAAAATCTGGAACAAAAATAAAAGTAATCATGACAAATAAAATTTGTACATTATTTTGCAATATATGAATTAGCAATCCCAGGCTGAGGTACATAAATAAATATAATATACATTTGATATAATAGTGTTGAACCTAATGTAGAAAAGTTCGCATTTTGGAAAAAATTGAGTGCGAAAGACGAGACACGTGATGAGAATGTATTCGTTAAAGCC
This sequence comes from Andricus coriarius, assembly GCA_932066315.1. Taxonomy (NCBI): domain Eukaryota; kingdom Metazoa; phylum Arthropoda; class Insecta; order Hymenoptera; family Cynipidae; genus Andricus; species Andricus coriarius. Next base: position 2,700 of record CAKNWT010253250.1, on the reverse strand, counting down.
GAAGGAGCTTTAACAAAAGAGAATTCACAATCACCAAATTACAGTTGTCGATGATTTGACCTTTAATTAACCAAATTTTTTTTTAATTTCAAATAAAATTTGTTTTAGTTAAACAATGGCGTGTTTGAAAAAAATAAGTTTTGTTAAAATAAAAAAAAATATTCGTGTGCATCAATCAAATATGTTTTTGATCCTATGTCAAAGAAAGAATTCGTTTGATTCAAAGTGTGGAGTTAAATAATAATAATAATAAAATTTGTACCCTTTTCAAATGTGCATTATGTGCAACTTCATCAAAGTACATCAAAATTCTCAAACAAATTTAAACAATTTTTAATTGGTATTACCTATTGTAAAAATTACTATATCAATATAAAATATAGAGACAGCATAGCTTTTCTGTAAAGATTACATCATTTTCTACATACTTTACAAAATTTTCAGTAATTTTATAAATTTAAGAATATTTTCTGTAACATTTACTGAACGTTCCTGTCAAGTTCATGTCTTCAAACTGTAAACTCTAATAAAAAAACCTGTACATTTTAGAGAAAGTACCCGCAAATTTGTAAAATTACGGAAAACTCAGAAAATTTGAAAAATACTGTGATCGTAGCAGACTAATTTTTCTTCATGTATGATGGCATGTATTCCACTCCTCTTTCAGCTTAAAGCAACGAATAATAACGACTTTATTTATTTTGGTTATCTTGGATATTATAATTTTAAAGAACCGTACATATACAGGGTGTTTTTTTTTAACTTGAGACATCAAAATATCTCAAGAAATACGCATCCTATGAAAAAATATCCGAAATAAAGACTTTATTTTCGAGGGGGAAAAGGGACTTTAAACAAATTGACCCCCCCCCCCCCAGGAGGCAGGGGGGGGGGTAAATTTGTAATTTTAAATGGGAACCCCAATTTTTTTCACAGATTTAGATTCTCCTTCATGAAATACGTAAGTTTTATTCGGAAAATTTTTTCGATTCGCGAGAAAAAAAACCACCCCCAATGTCTCCTGGGGGTGGGGTGGGGTAAATTTTATTCAAAGTCGCTTTTCTCCTCGAAAAAAAAGTTTTTATTACGGATGTTTTTTTCATAGGATGCGTATGATTGTAAGATATTTCGATGTCTCAAGTTAAAAAAAAACACCCTGTATAAAATTGTAGAGAGTAGAACCGCAGATGGATACAAAGAGTTTGAGATTGTTGTAATGTGTAAATCAAGCAAAATCAGGTAAAACAAATATTTTTCGTACAGTTTTTAAACATGTTTTTAATTTTTTTATTTTCTACGCATATATGGAAAGAGTGCGGTAATCATCTTATCAGTATCTATCAAATAATTATAGAACATGCATAAAAATATCAGCTTGCACAGAGAGGAGAAATTTCGTCGAAATTGCAGAGGGAAGTGGTAGGGGCACACAAACATACGGCCTTTGAGTCGATTTTCCCTCTCTTTTTAGGCATAACGTTATTATTCGTTAGTATAAATAGCCCTGATGTATTCAAAATTCATAAGTTACGCTTACGAAATCCTACTATAGAGAAAATGAAGATTGTTGCAGGAACCCTCATTCTTACAATCACGGCTTCTCTGCTTTTTTCTGTCAATTCTGGTTCTACTTCTGGTAAGTGCAATAATACAATTATGTTTATATATTATTAATATTAACCAGGAAAACTCTAGGTTCTAACAATGTGGCGAATATTTTTAATAATTATTAATTATTCATAAAACAAACACACTAATTTGACAATCATTAAGAATTAGGGACCCGCAATTACGAGCAATTACAATAAGAAATTATTCAAGTTGTTATAATTTTATCAGCTTTTTATTAAATAAGTTGTTAATTTATACAAAAGTTATAATTAGTTGCTTTCAAAACACTTTTCCAAAACTATACATATTTTGTACCTATACACACTCAGAAAAAAGTTTCTTTTACTCAAAGAAAATTTCTTTGAATCAAAGAAAAATATGTATTGGCTCTCAGTCAAACAAATTTTTCTTTAAATCAAAGAAATATTTTGGTCGCCTTTCTTTTTGTGGTTCAAAAGAATATTTTACTGTTTTAATGAAAAATTTTCTTCCATTTTACGAAAATATTTCTTTAATTTAAAGAAATTCATATTGTTTCAATGTATATTTTTCTTTACTTTAAAGAAATATATATTGTTTCAATGTAATTTTTTCTTTAATGTAAAGAAAAATTTAATTCATTGAACCTAAATATTTATTTGATTTAAAGAAATATTTTATCGGGATAACAAAACCATTTTTTAAAACCACAGTAATAATTTATTATGTATCTTAAGCAAATAATTTATTAGATTAAAAGAATCATCAATTTGAAATGAATATATATTTCTTTGTTCAAAACACAAAATTTAGTTGAATAGCATACATTTTTTCTTTCCGTACATTTATTTAACTAAATGTAAAAGTTAATTTCGTTTCTTAAATGAAATAATTAATTCGTTTAAAAGTTGTTTATTTTTTTTATTTTTTATATAGAACCGTAAATAATATACATTGTCATTTTCTTATTTCCTAAAAGCAAAACTTCAATTCATTGGAAAAAGCTATAGTTGCTATTGGGAGGGAAATACCAATCTAAATATGTATATTATTTACTGTCTCAGAAAGAAAATATATATTATACTTGTTTTTATTAAAAAATTAATTTCC
>CAKNWT010253243.1:0-10239 GCA_932066315.1 Andricus coriarius | reverse complement strand
ATTTTCAACTAAATAGTTTGAACAATGGATGTAATGTTAGTCCAAATATTATTTGATTAATTTTTAGGCTGTATTATTTTCGTTTCTAAAATTTTTTTAACTAAATAGTGGAATTTATACACTAAAAAAGATTAGTTTTTAGCCAAAAATTTAGTAATTACATTTTCATTTTAGAAAAGTAATTTTCAATTTAGGAAAAAAAAATATTTTTCTACAAATACTTTAATTCTGTACCAAACAGTTGCATTTTTAACAAACGAAAAGATTATTTTCGACCAAAAAAGACGAATTTTCCACAGAAAGAGATGAATTTTTATTCAAAAAGATGAATTGTCAACCAAAAAAAATTTGCTAAAAAAGAAAAAAATGGCAATCAAATTGTTGAATTTTGAAGCCAGAAAGACGAATTTTCAACTAAGAAGTATGACTTTTTAACAAAATTGTTGAATTTTCAACAAGATAATTCAATTTTTGACCAAAAATTCAATAGTAGACTTTTCAATCGAAAAGAATGAACTTTCAACCAAAAATAGTTGGATTTTTTATTGGATTCTATCAAGTCAGTTTTAAATAAACATTAAAGTTAATTTTCAATACTTTTAAAATATTAGGATAGACAACTAGAAATGTTGCTTTGAAAAATAAAGTTGATTTTCTATTCCACACTGTACACTTTTAAATTCGGACTACACATAAGTTTAATGCTTGCAAAATTGTATGACCCTATTTACACTATTTTTTATCTCTAATGTGAGTCCGAGACCTGAATATTCTAGATTCTAGAATAATGGCAAATTTCCATTTTGAAATGGGTACTCTGGACAATGCGGTTTTATATTATTTTCATATCCTTGATTGTTTAAATTAAGTTACCGTATCTTTTTTCTGACATTTCTTTTAAACTAATTTATTTACAGTATGATCCGAGGTTCGGAGATGCATTCTGGAACAGTAGTCGATTCACGATGATACAGTATCTTTATATGATGATGTCCAGTTGGGCAATAGTTTGCGACGTTTGGTACCTTCCTCCAATGTACAGGAAAGAAGACGAAAGTTCCATTGATTTCGCAAATCGAGTAAAATCCGTGATTGCGAGACAAGGTGGACTTGTCGATCTCCAGTGGTAAAATTAATGAAACCTTATTATACAAAAATTCCCGCTGAGACTATATAATTAAATTCTGTTATTAATTTTTTTTAACAAGGATCTAATTCTTGTTTCTTTTTCAGGGACGGTCAGTTGAAAAGGATGAAGCCAAAGAAAGAATGGAGGGAAAAGCAGCAAGAAGAATTTAGTAAACGATTAAAGGTAGAATAGACGATTAAACCAAACCTCTAGTCACAATCTCATCACCTCACGAAACTGTAATCTTCTATGTGTTTCGTTTGCCTCCGTTTTAGGCAAATTACTGATCGTCTTAGGTTTATTTCTTCGCTGGAACGACATTTACATTAAAATTTTACTTTACATATTTATTTTTACGAATTTGTACAGATTTATTGCATCACATTTGTCTTAAAACTGATATCTTTACTCTACAATAAGATCCTTAAAATATTTAATTTTAATTTTAAATCCCCATTATATTTTCATTACTAACCAGTGTTGGAAAACTGGTTCAGAGACTTTGTACATAAAATACAAACGTCATTAATTTACAATAAGACTTTGTGAATGCATCCTAGTACAAATTTTTTATTTAAATTCTTCAATAATAGTTATTTAGATTACCAGATAGAAAAACGCCTGCAAACACTCGTGGCATTCAATTTTATAACTAATTCTTTATTCATAATAATAAGTTCAAGCCAAGTATGTGTGATATTTTGGTGTGCCTGTGTGTATAGTTTGCGGTTGTCGAATTATTAATGATAAACCATTGTCTTAAACGATTATTTAAGAATTTATCTCTAGCAATATGAGTTTTTTTTATTATTTAAGTCTTGGCCATTTTTATGAATCGTTTATTGGATTCAGTGCATAAAATTGCGTCGGTAGTATTCACTTATTAGTGAGTACATTGTAAATGCACTTTGTGTAAATAACACAGGATTTTAACTTTTATGATAAAAAAACTCTGTGCAAAAGTGTGATTTTTACTTTAAGTAGTTTCATTACGACACTTCTCAGGGGTGTTCAAAAAGCTCGAAACACAAAAATTCTCGAAAAATTTTTAATGTCTTTAAAATAGTCCCAAACTTGATTCGATATTATCTAGATTTTCCTGGGTGGTTACTAGGCCGAGTAACCAGAAAATGATAGTGGGTTTCTTTTTTTAACAGAAATTTTTTAAATGTTTAGTAGAAAACCCTTTTCAAATATTAAAATTTCATGAACTTGATAATACATGAATTTATGCAATTTTTAATGAGTTTGATGTTTAATTCTACAATCCTTTCCTCTACAAAAATTTATCTTTATATCGTAATATCTAATCGAGCATTAAAAAAAAATGTTAATACAGTTTTGAAGGCTTAAAACAGTTGAAAATTAAAAGTGTCTGAATTTCAATAATCTAAATTGTTCAATATTTTAAATCGAATAATAAGGGACTGGATGGAGAAATTTAAAGATTGCACCTGTTTGAAATTCTACAGTTTAAAATGAAAAACCATTGTAAATATTGGATTGAAGCTTTATATATTATTCTCAATTTGAGCCTCCGGATAGTATAGCCACACATAAAATATTTTACGTATGGTTATACTATCTGGAGGCTCATTTTTAAATTATTTCAAATTTATAGATTCATAGATAGGATAATTATAAAATAATGACAAGTTGAACAATTTTCAATTAATGACATTTAAAAAGCAATCTTTTAAAATTGAGTAAGATTTGAATATTCCTTCAGAATGGAGATTTTTTAATTAAATGTTCAAAATAAAACAATTTAAAAATGAAACGTTTTAATTTGACTATTCTAATTTAAAAAGTGATCGGTTTTAAATCAAGTGATGTAATTTTTAATGTTACGTGAAATAGTTAAATTTTGAAGGATTGCTATTAAAAATGTTATTTTTTGAGTTCGTTTTTAATTGTTTATTCTAAATCTTTCAAAATAAATTACGTACAATTGTTAATGCTTTTTTCCGGAATTGCTAAAATATGACTTTAATTTGCTTTAATTTGCAGTTCAGTTTTGACTACTTCAAGTTGAAAAATTTTACTTTTTTAATTTTAATGACCGGACATTTTTTCTTAAATTTTAGCGGGCACCCGGGTTTCGTTTACATCCACGGCATTTATGCACAATATCCTGATTTTTGACTGCCCCAATATAACTGAAAAGCATTCGAGTTTTCGAGTATTTTTGCACACATCCAACAATTATTTATTTCATCGAAAGCATGCAATAAGTAGAAATCTTTGAACGTTTTCTTTTGTTTTGAGAAAGCAGCTTTGTTACCATCGAGCCAAAACAATAATTGCGAGAACTTCATCTCTTATGCGGTCATAATCATGTACGTTGTCAATTAAAAGTACATATTGCATTTCTCAGAAGCAAACTTTCGGCCTTTGTGAGAATAGAAAACGAGAAGAGATAACGACGTCTTTTTTCTGTGAAAAAAGCGGCAAGTTTAGAATATTAATTAATAAAGGATTGTTGATTATTCATTTTGCACGGTGTGCCTTTAGTTAAAAAAAAGAAGGTGATTAAAAATATTGAGGAATTCGAAAGCTTTGAGAGTTTAGAATAATAATTTAATAAGTAGTAATCTAAAAAAAATCATAATTTAGGGAATGATTTTCTAAGGGCTGGTTCCTTCTGGTCGATAATTCGGGTTTTAGATTTGAAAAACAAGTCATCAGTGGAGAACCTTTAAATTTTTTTTAGAGTTGTGTTTAATGCTGTCCTATATTTAAGGAAATTTTAAGATGAGGGACGTATATTTTTATAATGAGCGTTAGTTGCGATGAGTATTACAACTGGTGAAAATGTCTCGTACTTGCGTCCTTCGGATAAAACAGCTTCTCGACTAAATGTCAGCTTCAATGTTAAGAAGTTTTCAGATTTTAAAGAAAAATTCATCTTCGATTCTTTTAAGAGAAATGCGTAAAAATAATTGAACCTTTGTTTTGAAGACAAATTTCAGAAGCAGCACAAATTGTCAGTTTCAAGTGTTTAGTCTTGAAGATTGAGTTACTTTTATTTTTGTCCTGATTGGCGATGTACTTGACATTCGAATTGAATTAGATGATTAGTTAATTGATTGATTATTGTGTGGATGAAATAGAATGCAACAATCATGAAATATACTCTGTCTTATAAATCGAATTGATTGGTAATTACTTCAATGATAATTAAAATATTCTACAGGTATTTGATTTGTATGCGTGATGAGGAAATAAAAAGAATGGTGCTTATTCATATTTTTAGTTGACTCGTTATTCAGTATTTTTAAGTAAATAACGGAAAATCATGGGTTTTTAGGGGTAGAATAAAATGTTATAAAAAGAAATACTTGTACATTTTTATTTAGAGAGGCCATTTTTATTTGCAAAATGTAGTTTTTGTAACTTTGTTTCTTCTGGGAACCTGAAATTATAAGAACATTATACAAATTAAAGTAACTATTTTGAATAATATCGTCTGAAATAATTATTCTCACCAAGTTTCTAAAGTTTAATTATCACAGTCTTCTTTAATCTAAAAGGTCTCTCGCTGTTGTTTGGAAAAGATGAAGGATTTTTTCGTCAAGTTTTTGGCAGTCTTCCTTTAATTTAAAATCTAGATCGTTAAAGTTTGTAAAATCATTTTCAGTCTTTTCACTGAAACAAAATATCGATTATAGAATTAAAAATACTGCTACAGATAAATTTCCATTATTAAGGGTGTCGCGGCAAAAGCGTGGAAGTCCACCGGGACAAATTTTTCAGGTGAGATAAAATGTTTTCAAAAATCGAATTCTTGAAAAAATCAAAAAAATTGGAAAGTTCATTCGAGATTTGATGGAGCTTCAGAGATCTCAATAAACACAATGTTTAAAAAGTTAATATTTTCCGAGATACAGTGTCATTATTACACAAAATCTTTAGTTTATTTGTATGTTATAACTATTTAGTACTTCTTTTTCTCCAAACTGAATCCATTTCCCGGGTTTAAGTGTGAAAACCCCACTTCCTGTTCGATTTTGGATATCTCCTTTCAACGCAATGTCCGGTAGAATTTTAAAGAATTTTCAGGCCAATAAAACGTGTTTTAAAAAAATGGCACTTTCACGGTTATGCCTTGACAACACCCTTCATATAGAAATATATAAATTGCTAGTCAATTTTTGTTTGTATGTACCTTAAATTATCATTTGTTTCTTTACAAAGAGAAAGAGCTACTGTATTTAATAAATCCTGCACATATTTCAGTTTTATTACCATTCTTGATTTCAGGTAAGTTAAATTCTTCCTCTTTCAACAAGACTTGAACTTCCAAATCAGCAAACATCATAACTGGTTTCAATTTAATGGAAAGATTGTCCTTCCAAACAAGTTCAGAAAATACATTTATCACCAGCAACAACTGATAACCAATATTTGATTAAGTAACTCATATTTTGTTATTAATGCATTTATATAATAGAACCTTGCTTTCTTTTTTGAATCTAAAGAATTTTCGTTTAAACTTTCAAAAGTACTATGAATCAAGTTTGTTCCTTCAATTTTCTCTGCAGAATCAGAAACGTTTTCTTTGGTATTTTCAAAAGAGCTGGGAATAGGATTAGAACTATTAGAAGTTTCTCTCTTGCTCTTCAATTTCACTGCTAGAAACTTCAACAGTCATCGCAAATTCTTCGAGTTCGCAATTGTTTACAATTTCAATTTCATGAGATGGTTGCGATTGTCTCTGAATTTCCTCGTAAATTTCTTTCTGTTTTAAAAGCACTTGTTCTTCCAAGTTGGTTGAGTAGGTCGAACGATCGACAGGTTCCGTGAAAATTGACGGCACAACTCCAGGATTTAAGAGCGGAATTTTTCTGGGAACTCTTTCAACTATTCCACCGCGTTTATAAATTACGCGTTCTCTGTCAATTTCTTCCTTTCTAAAATGCAATTCGCAAACTGCGTCAGTTTTTTTTAATTCTCTTCCTTTTCGGGATATTACTTTGTTCCAGGCTTGCACCATTTCTTCCTAAACAATATATACAAAATAAATATAATTAACCGTCATCAATACTGGCAGAGTATAATAAGCAAATAATAATCTTTTTGTGAAAGTTATGAATTAATTTTGAACGTACATTTTGAGGCCGAAACATACTCCTCCTTTTCTCATTCTCTGTAGGTTTTCTGCAGTAACTTGTGTCGCATGTTACTATAAAGCATTTCATTGCTGAAAGATATATTTTTTCATATAGAAATGTTTATAATACAAATCATGGAATCATATACGGAAAAAATTGTCGGAATTTAACTCCCTATTCAAAAAATCCTCTAGGAAATCCTCGTGTTATTTTCAGACAGAATTCAAGTGGAACAAATATCCTTCACAAATCCGTCCACAAAATGATCCTCAAGGATTCTTACAATAGAAATGTTTGTTTAGTTATATGTAGTATTTATATGTAAAATTATTAAAAAATGTGAATTTTAAGATAATTTACTGCTATACATAAACATTTTGAGGATAACCTTAAAAGTATATAAACAACCTCCCTTTTTATCATTGAATTTTGTTTCGCAAAATTTAAATAGCTTATGTAGAATATTAAATTTCACCTGCTGTTTTTTCACTTCTTAATCTGTTTAATTATAATTAACGCTGACCATATTTATCTCAATGCAAATACTTTTTATTGTGACAATTTTATTTTAAAATCCAGATAGAACTTTTCGAGAGAATCACGCGCAGATTTTTCGTAACTGGGATACAAAATTCAAAACAAAACTTACGACTTTTACGAGTTTTGACTTTTGAGCCTTTGAGAAGCGACTGGCTAAAGATATTATTATTTGGACTGGAACTGTCTCTCTTGCACTTTTTTTATCTTGTGTGAGAAAGAAGGAGAAGAAAGACTTGACTGGACTTATTATATTGATTTTATAAGATATTTCGGTAGAAACACGTGTGAGGTCGCTTTTTCATTTCGGCTGATTTCGGCCTTTTAATTTTGCAATCATGTCGAACTCAAATTTGTATATGAAATCGGGCTATCTCCGAGCACATTTAGGCAACGCTATTGGTCGTTATGTTTGTCAATTACAAAGAGTGACTCTAAAGTTTTGTAAAAATAATGGATCAAGCCGTGGCATGCGGTAAGTACTATACATGAATTATAATCTAATTAACCTAACCTCAACATCTCAACCGCTAATATTTACAAGTTTTTTGTGATATTAAAAAAAGTACACACATTATAAACAATGTATTATTGTTTTCTGTTTTTTTTAGGTAGTATAATTGTTATTCAATTATTTTTGTAAGATCAAAGACAATTATTTTGAAACAAAAAAAATATCAGAATTATCTGCAGAAATCTGAAGTTTGATAGCATTTTTTCAACTGATTTCCATGATTCTTATTAGTTTATTAATTGATACGTTTTGAAATATAAAATTTGGATAAAATTATAGAAGCATGTGTTCCCTAAGAACTCTATACATTAAAGATGTGAAAACAGTAAGAATTTGTTTTCCTAAGTGCGAAGGGGGAAAAATAAAATGGTCTTTGTCCAGTTTTCCATCTCATAAATTTATTTTTTTACAAAATCACGAAAATATAGTAAGGACTTCTTCGGGCCTGTTAAATATGTGCAATATAATTATGTTTTTTTCGATATAACAAAATTAAAAAAAATGATCGCACTGGAATTTAAGAATTTATGAAAATATGAGAATGACAACTGGATATGGAGAAAAAATAAAATTATTTCTATACTGAATGTTGGAAAATTCGCTTAAAAGTACAGGAGCATGTGGTCATTATTTACAATTTTTCAGGAAGGTGAAAACATTGTTGTTTTTTAAATTTATCCAGAAGACATTAAGAAATTCGTTAATGGTATTTATACCAAATTATATGTCATGATAACCAATCAGGAGACGTATTTGCATAATAGAAGAAAACAAATCTTTTACTATTAAATTCTTATAGTGTGGGAACGTTCATTTGGACAAGATGATAAAAACTCAAAATATTTTTTAATCGGAGAATATTTTCTGCTTCCCATTGGGGTAGATATTTTTTTCATTAAAAAACTGAAAAAAATTTGCAATGTATGGTCTGAATCTAATTTCTTTTTCACTTTTCTTATTAATAATGAAAAATTATATTTAAGAAGCTTAGATAGTACTTGCAAATCGATAAAAATGGCTAAATCGAGAAAAAGTTAAATAAATCACCTATTTAAAAAGCGTTTTCCAACCCTAACAAGATTTTTGATCGTTTTATCAATGCCCACTAAAGAAATAATCAAATAGGCCATTTTTTTGTAAATATGTGGAGAAATACGCAAATTTAAACAAATGGTTCGTTTTAGTTATCTTCATACAATCATCATTTGAATATCTGCTTATTTGCAATCAAAAAAGTGGATAAAAAATGCGTTATAATTTTTTCTCTGAAAAAAAAAAACATGATTGGGTGTTTTATGTTTCTTTGTTGCCATTATTTTTAAATTTGCCTTCTATCTATAAGAAAAACATTATTTAAGTTCTATACGCGCTAAGTCATTTTTGTGGCCAGGAGAATTTTTTTCATGATATCAAATTATCGCATTTTTCTCGAAAACAACGAAAGATACAAACAAATATAAAAAAGTTTGCATATCAAAAAAATTTCTACAAAGAATGCCTCTTGTTCTTCTGTTATATCTTGCATCGTTTACTAGAAAATGCGAAAATTATATTTTCAGAAAAAAAATTCTCCTGGCATAAAAAAAGATATAGCCCGCATTAACAAATATTGCAAAAAATAAAAAAGGTGGGTTTTTCAGAATATCTTGTTTTCATATTTTTAAAGATCGAAAAAAAAAATACAGAAGATTTTCTGCAACACTCCTCCTTTTTATTTTTTGCAATATTAAAAATTAATGTCTGCTAATATAAGCAAGACATCCTACCAGTAAACACTCACTAGAATCCGTAAAGAAAATTATAATATCTGAATTAGGTAAAAAACTATTGAATTTTAAGAAAAATTGGTAACTTTTTAAAAAATAGATGTCAAAAGTCAAATTTACATAACTTTATGGCAAACAAAATTTTTTCTCGACACAGAAACATACGTGTCGCCTAACTTCCTCTGAAAAATAACATATATTACGTCGCTGAGAGAATCTGTGACTTGAAGTGTAGAACCAGAATTATTGTTTTGTGATATCGAGTTAATAACAATGTAAAATAAAAACAGTTTAGAGATTATTAATGTTTTATTCTTTATTAAATTCGGTTTTTAGGTTTGAAAACACTTTCAAATAATAAAACAAAAAACTACCTAAAGCTTTTGGATAATGCGTTACAAATTTTAAGGATGCAACGGTAACGTTAACGCGTTATTTTCGACTGGTAACATATCAAACACTATGTATCGATAAATAGTATCCTAAATTACTTGAAATCGTTCAAAACAGAATTTCGAAAAATTGCTCCTTAATATTTCTGTATGTATAGTTCACATGAAAAAGGCCCTTATGCTGGTCAGTGTGGATTTACTTATGGGTGATTGTCAAATTGTAGGCAAATTTTAGCATCTACAGTGGCAATCACATTTTTATTAGGAATGAAATATTTCATAAAGGAAATCGATCATATCACATCTAAAAATTTTAAATCCAAAAGGGGCAGTTTTAAAAATAAGAAATAATAATGAAATTCTTACATGAAATACGGAAAGTGAATTTGAGGTTGGGAGTTTGATGAAAGAGAGCAAGAGCTTTTAGAAAGTTCAAAAGCGAATATTGTAACGCATGTCATTTAGGACAAACAAAATATTTAACTATTGTAGATTATTTTTTTTTTGATTTCAAGAGAAGTTCTACTTTTTATTGAGACGTTTGAGAATGGCTACATATAAAATTTTAAACCTACGAAATTCATTAATTTGTTACAATTGTGAATAAAAATTACATAAAGTATACAGTGTATTATTGATAACAAATCTACCTACCTGTGCTGTAATATAATTTGTAACACATCTCTTTCTTTCTAATTAACTTATTTAGCTCAATTCTTGAGATCTGTATACTTATAAATAGAGACTAGGAAACAGAAAACAAACCGGCCCACCTGATCCACGCGCA
>CAKNWT010253242.1:0-10205 GCA_932066315.1 Andricus coriarius | reverse complement strand
TTTTTTTTTCGAAAAAAGTTCCAAAACTTACTTTTGCATGGACGTATAATTCCCATTCCATTTCAGAGCAAAATGTACAACGGAAAAAAGAAGTATGACAAAATTATGAGAAAAATTTGTTCAAAGAATAATCCGCTATCTTCCACCTGTTTCGAGTTATGATAGATTGAAGAATCCCCACTTTTTTGGATTTTCAGAGAAAAATCGCTAAGTTTCAAAAAACACTGTGTACCTTCACACCTAATTACTGCACGGAAAAGTGTTCTGCAGGTGAATGAAAGTAGACTGAATTTGCCGTAATTACAAAAAAGAACAATGTCCTACCTATAATAGGTCAAAAGTTATGACCCCTCAAATTTGGCCATTTTTGCCTGTTTTTTCGGACAAAAAAGTGGAGTTCAGTTTTTTCAAAATAAATTGAGTCAGGTTTGGTTCACATTGATGACGCCAGAGGATGAAATAGATTCAATAAAATTCTGCGTACATATAAAAACAGAAAAGTCTTTTAGACCTATTATTTTGGCAATTGCAAGGTTTCAAAAATTGAATTTTTTTTTGCATTTTCGACAAAAAACAAAAAAGTTGTGTTTTTGTGGAATACCTCGTTTCCTGTGGATCCCACGACAAAGTTGCTAGAGAAGAAAGGAAAGTGGAGTCAATTTAGCGTAATTTAAAAAAAAAGTGTCCTAGCCCTAATAGGTCACGAGATATGACATTTGAAAGTGCACTCTTCCTGCATAGAGGCACCTGAGCATACCGTAAAGTAGAACTACGGCCATATTTCGAAGTTTTTGTGCCAAATAAGTGTATACATTTCGTTTATTATGTGTCAAACGTCTTTTCCCATTGATTAATAAATAATTGTTTATAACAAAAGCTTGTTATCACCTCTCGTGATTACTTTTTGGCCAGTTTTTAGTAATTTCGTGGCAACAAAGTGATTTTAATTGATTGAAAATGTGTAATATGTTTCTTTATCAATAAACAAATATTTTTTATTAATAATTGTTTATAAAAAAATCTTTCCATAGCCGCTTTTGAGTACTTTTTGAGTACTTTTCTAACAAAAAAGTAATTATATTTGATTTAAAATGTGATATATATTTTTATCACTAAACAAATACTTTTTTAATAATTTTTTGTAACAATATTTTCTAATGAATCTGTTTATTGAGGAAAAATATATATCAGTGTCGGATGTACTGGAACTTCATATTCTCGACAATTGTTTCTGTTGCACACTCTAGGCCTGACATTGTTCTCCAAAACTTCGAGCAACTAACCATATTCGGGATCGAATTCTCGGCTCCGGCCGACAACATCACTGCCAAGGAGAAGGAAATCGAGGAGAGGTATCAAGATCTTAAAAGGGAGTTGCTGAGGCTTTGCCAAAAATATTCGGTTGAAGTAATTGTCCTGGTGATCGGTACTCTCGGAGGTGCGAAACTATCACTGGTTCGTAAACTTAAAGCCATACCCGCGTGCCTAAAATATGCCAAGGCACTTGCGAGATGGATGCAGAAAGCTGTCATCCTTGGGTCGCTTCGTGTCCTTAAGACACACGAGGGTTTCGCCTGCCTGTCGTTGTGATTTCATCGTGTCCTGTTACCACCCATCTCACGGCGGTTGTTTAACGTTGTTTTTTAAGTATATATATAATATAAATATATAAATATATATATATAATATATAAATATATATAAATAATAGAATTTGACTAATTTTTTCATTTTGGTGCAGCAGACGGTGGGGGAAAAATTCTCCTGGCTTTAAAAACGGTTTAGTCCTCATGAAACTGATAGGATACCTTCTTGGAATAGCAGAACCTTTTTTTTAAATTTCAAAAAATGAAAAAGGAGTTTTTCAGTAGATCTTAGTTTTTTTCTTCGAATTTTGAAAACATGATTATAAGTTTTTCGAGAAAACCCGGCTTTTCATTTTCTCAGTATTTTTTTTTAAGTTCCTGTTGCCTGCGAGAAAAAATGCGAAAATTCGATTTTAGGAAGAAAAACTCTCTTGGCCACAAGTGTTTGAAAGACAAAATTCAACAAAAAAATGGCAAAAAACGTAAGTAAGTTTTTGTGAAAATCGACTAACTTTCTTTAAATTTCACCCGCTTTCAGAAACTTAATATCTCAGAATTCAGTTTTTATTTTGTATTTAAACTGAAAATTGGATTTTTTAACAATCGCTGCAGCCGAGCCTACTCCAATTGTAGGTTCATGTTCCTTCGAGATTCTCAATGTCCACATCTACTTCTTCGAAACAGGCTAAATTCCTCTAATCAAACATTTTTGGACTCAATTCAGCAATAGTTCAGCTCACGTGTGGACTTTCGTTTTATCTTTGAATGGTGTTTGTAGATTGTACATTAATATTTATTCGATCTTGCTTGTTTCCTCCAGAAAAAGATTCTCTGCAAGTTTATCTAATCTAATTTTCAAAAACAAACGTTTTGACGGTTGAAATAATTAAAAAAAGTTTTTACATTATTATAAACAAATAACCATATTTCAAAATAGTGTTTGACTTTAAAATATTTTTATCATTACAAAAAGCACATCCAGGAGGACACTACAGCAGTGTTCAATCCAAAGTTTATATAAAAATAACAGGCACTGGAGAAAGACTGAGAGAAATTTTAGAGAAAGAAGATTTTTTGTCAGAGAATATGCTCCTTTTCAAAAGTGGTCAAATAAGCAGATTCGATTTCGTTCAAGTCTCACGTAAACTTCCACCAAAGTTTAGTTCAATAATATTTGTAAAATTATAACTTACATATGGTTTTAGGGCCTGGGAAACAACTGCCTGATGAGATAAAAATGTTATGAAATTTAATGCTAGATTTTCTTCCTTGATTCTTGTGCTTCTTGTGATAATGGAAAGCTGGATAGCGTTCAAAACCAAATTAGGAAGAAGTTCGCAATCTAAACTGCCTATCGGTAAAATGACAGATTTATTCAGGTTAATGACAAGCGCAGTCTCCCGCCCTGCAAGCAATGTTATCTATGAGCTCGTTCAAAATGGCTGCTCCCTCGTTAATATCTTCCCGCTTACAATGGATTTAGACATATGTCGTCTGCATACATATGTATGCTTAATTTCATTCTGCGTAACAGGGCTCCTAACTAACTCCTAGGAGACTCCCCTGTTCACTGCTCTGCGCGAAGACATGAATGCAGTCTGAGAGCTTGATACTGCGACACACTAACTTCTATTAGAGAGGAACCCTGCGAACCAAGCCAGCAGTGCCCCCTTTACTGCTAGATTATAATTTTTTCGAAAGCAACCCATTATCAAGGGTCTCGAAACCCCGGGAAAAGTCACGCAAGACCAACAGGGTTACCTCTGAACAATCCAAAGACCTACCTATCTCATTGCAGACGTGAAGAAGAGATGTTGCAGCCAAAAAGTCCTTCCTGAACCCGTTTGATTGGAGGATAATACTTTGGTTTTGTTAATAAAGGGTGTTAACTGTTGCAAACAGATCTTCTCTAGTACCTTCAACAGGTAAGACAGAATAGTTATTGGATGAACTGAATGCGAAGCTTTAACGTACGCTTAATGCTTGCACTCGGTTCATCTATAATATCCCAAAAAGTGAACATATTACCCAGTATAGAGAAAGAGCAGGACTTCTTAACGTTGCCAAAGGAAGACAATTTTTTATGGTTATCCTGCTTTAGGTATAGCCTATTCAGTAATGAAGCTCCCCACTATCTTCTTAATCTCTTCCATTTTTTGACAAAGATCAACCAACACATTCTAAACTCCGTGAAAGGAAAACATTACTAAAAATTCAGCCACACCGCACGTGTAAAATGCAAACTTCTTTTGTTATTCGTGGTGCTCGCCTTTGGAATAAACTACCTATAAGCACTAGGAACGCTCTTTCACAATTTCACTTTAGAAAACTGCTTTTTGATCACTCATTTAACACTTCAAATCCTACCCTTGAAATTACACATTGGTAACACTTAAATCCTTGAGTTTAAAACATATATAAGCGTGCACATGAATGTATTTACTCTTAAACATGCATATTTGCGTATGTACACCAACAGTATTATTGGTAACAGACCACATCTAATTATGTGTATCTTAGTTTATTTCTTTACTTCTGTTAAATACCTATTTTTTATTTTAATCTCTATATCCATCACCGTCAATTTTTAATTGTAACATGTATCACCTGTTCCTTATAGGGCTATCTAGCCCTAGGAACTATCGTATTTAGGAAGAAGACGAACAATACCTGACCTTCGTGCCATTAACGAGGCATTCATAATGTTTAATAACGTAGGAAGGCAAAAAGGTACACAAAAATAAACTGAGGAACTGCTGATAACGTTCGATCCCATAGCTGTCTAAATTATTAAGATCATTTTCCTTTTAACCCAAAGTATTCTGTGAGTCAGGTAAAATGTTACTAGCAGACGGCTAGAACTGGCCAAGCCCTGACCAGACACCAGCCATGTTTACCTTCTCCCACATGTGTTTGCGAGATTACGAAGGAGCACATCTTTATTTATATCTATGACAGTTAGGCCCAGAAACTTTAAAGCAACGCAGTGGAGAGAACTGACCTAGGTTTATTTCGCAGAAAAACAAATCATGGTCAAATTTTCCTAATAGCTTGGCCACTCCTGAATCTAAAATTGTAAGGACGTGGCTTACAAAGTTAACGTCAAAAATCAAGTCTTAGTGGGTGGGTTCTTTAATAATCTGCCTGGGCGATAGAGAGCGTGAGATGTGAAGTAGCCTAGCCCAGTATACATAGAAGGTGTCCGCAGCATTGATATTAAAATCCCCTGAGCAAATCACGTGATTTAAACCTCAGGTGGCATGAACTCAGGATTACTCCAAATCACTGTCCAAGTACAAGGTCACACTTGAACTCCTGTAAACTCCTAGAACTGCGAGGTGCGTTTCCTTAAGCTTAACTATAACTAGACATAGGTCCATCGGGGATATCATCTGGATCACCCGTTGTAAATGGAGTAAGATTATCATGCACAGACTCGTAGCTAAGGTCAACTTCAATATAAATAGTGATCCCACAACCTCTAGTCACCTAGCGGTTTCTACGATCAGCCCGTATTAAATTGCCACATAGGCTCAACACTTAACGGAACTCAAGGGAATTTTTGAAAGGAGATTGCCACTGATTTATGACAGAAACAGAGACTGAAAGGCGCACAGCCCAGCAGCTGTCTCAGTATGTCCCAGCGGATATCCTTGAAAAGGAGAACTACCATATATACTGGGATCCGACTATCCTTACAGACCACACAGTTGTTCATAATAGGCCGGCTCACTAAGGCCAGAAAATATAAAGGTGTGCCGATTGAAAAAAGTTACATTTCGGTTTGTTGTTGAGGTTGTTGACTAGCGTAGGTAAATTGAGTTTGTCGACCCTTTGACGTGTTTGATCTACAAGTCTTGAATATGGGGCATAATTTCTAAAATGTACCCAACTCGAAAATGAAAGTTGTCCGATCGGCCTAAAAATTGGCCTAATTGTAGTCCTATTAGATAGTACTCCTCACACCAAAAATTAATTCATTCTGATCATTATTTATCAAAGTGGAGGGGGTCCAATTTTTGGTTTTTTTAAGAAAGGCCTTACTTTCAAACATTTGTAACTTTTTTCCTATTGCTTTAAACAAAATTTCACTACAAATTTTTTTTATAGATTTTTTGACATACTTTTTGATGGTCGTAACGATTTAAAAAAAAAAGTCAAAATTTGACCCTTATTTTTGAAAATCAAAAATAAATTTGACTTTTTTTCCAATTTCGACACTTTTTTTTTCTTCAAAATAGTTTTAAATGAAAGCTGAGATTTTTTCCTATAAGATCCATAATTGTAAGAGTGGCAAATTTATTTGTCTTCGAGTAATAGAACGATACGTAAACAAAATGTCATGATAGAGCGGCTGGCGCGCTATCTCCCCTAGTGCGCTCACGCCAATGATCTGTGTGCAACGCTTTCGTGCCAGTTTTTAAAGTTATGTAATATTTTATGCTGCTAAAAATTGTTTTTTTTTTCAAAAAGTGAGTCATAAAGCAACTAATCTTAAACTCCGTGGTTTTGCCCACGACTTCCGTTTAAAATTCCCTGCACTACCAGAAGGAGCTCGAATTTGCAGTTCGTGTAGGTACCAACTCAACAACTCAGCAGGAGTATCATCCTTGAACTCTGGTGATATTGCAGAACCTTCCGCTAGAGATAAGGTAGATACTGAGGATCATGAAATGATATCTGACGATGATAAAGAGTAGCTGTATGACAGCGAAAAAGGTTTATATGTCTTAGGCACCAATCTGCAGTATTAAAAAAATATATCATAAAGCTGGTGTTGAAGTACTTGGTCGAATCATCGAAAAATGCAATGCCTCTAAAGATCTTCAAGAACAATTTGAACATTTCTCACTTGCACCAAAATCTTGGGACGAAGACAACTGATGCAGGTGCTCAATACGTCAGAGCCAAAAGCAAGAAATGTAAAAAAATTAGTTTCAGAACATGGAATTCTTACGCTTCCGAATCCAAAAAGAGGAAGACCATTGACTCCTGAAACTAAAACTCTAGTGAAAAAGTTTTATGAGCGCGATGACATAAGTCGAATGATGCCAGGGGTGAAAGACTTTGTGTCGATCAAGAATGATGATGGAACTGGTTCGCATGTTGAAAAATGATGATTTCTGTGAAAGGCTGTTGAAATTAAAAACTCATCCCTTTATTTCAAAGGAGCCTGGGGAGTTTTTTATTTGCTTCGATTTCGCTGAGAATTACGCGTTCTTAATTCAGAATGCAGCTCAATCATTCCACTGGACTAAGGACCAAGCTGCAATATTCATTGTGGTGATTTATTATAAAAAATATAGAGAGCTCAAGCATGTAAGTATCGCTATCATATCTCATGACTTAGCCCATGACACGGTGGCTGCTCGCGAGTAACAGGAGATAATAGTAGATTACTTGAAAACTCATTTCAGGCCAAAGGAAATCCACTATTTCACTGATGGTGCAGGGCAACATTTTAAAAATAAGAGTAGCGTTGCTAATCTCCGAGCCCATGTAGCAGATTTTGGTATCCAAGTTGAATAAAATTTCCATGGTACATCTCACAGTAAGGGTGTACGTGATAGTATAGGAGCTAATATAGAGACAAGCAGCACGTTCGAGGTTAGAATGTTCTCCGAAACATCACATACTCACTCCGCATGTTTTCTTTCAGTGGGCACAGAGTAACTGTAAGGAAACCGAAGTTTTTTTCAGCAGCAAAGAAAATCATGCCTTAGCCACCGAGTTACTGAATGCCAGATTGGAGAAAGCTGTTAGGATACCAGGTACATTACAGTACTACACTTTCATTCCCACTCAAGCTGGAAAACTTCAACTTAAAATGATTTCGTCCTCTGAGAAACACGACATCTTCTCGAATGGCCAAAAACAGAATTCGCAAGAGGTCTGCAAAGAAAACAACTGTTGAAACTATAGCCGCAAAATCGATCAGAAAGACATATAATATTGCCATATAATATTACCTCATCTCTATCGGAAGGTTCTGCAATATCACCAGAGTTCAAGGATGATATTCCCGCTGAGTTGTTAAGTTGGTATCTACATGAACTGCAAATTTGAGCTCCTTCTGGTAGTGCAGGGAATTTCAAACGGAAGTCGTGGGCAAAACCACGGAGTTCAAGGTTAGTTGCTTTATGATTCACTTTTTGAAAAAAAAACCAGTTTTTTTAGTAGCATAAAATATTACATAACTTTAAAAACTGGCGCGCCCGCCGCTCTATCATGGCATTTTGTTTACGTATCGTTCTATTACTCGAAGACAAATAAATTTGCCACTCTGAAAATTGGGGATCTTATAGGAAAAAATCTCAGCTTTCTTTTAAAACTATTTTGAAGAAAAAAAAGTGTCGAAATTTGAAAAAAGTCAATTTTATTTTTGATTTTCAAAAATAAGGGTCAAATTTTGACTTTTTTGAAAGTCGTTATGACCATCGAAAAGTTTGTCAAAAAATCTATAAAAAACATTGGTAGTGAAATTTTGTTTAAAGCAATAGGAAAAAAGTTACAAATGTTTGAAAGTAAGGCCTTTCTTAAAAAACCAAAAATTGTACCCCCTCCACTTTGATAAATAATTATCAAAATTAATTTATTTTTGGTGTGAAGAGTACTATCCAATAGGACTACAATTGGGCCACTTTTTAGCCCGATCGGACTACTTCCATTTTCGAGGTGGGTACACTTGAGAAATTATGCCCCATATGTATAAGAAATGTTATTTCACAAGCTTTCTCCCAGCGACGCTAGCCTACACGAGGTACACATATTGTGACGAAGTTTTCGGAGAAAACGCAGAAAGTCGTGAGAAACAACTTTCCGGGGTTTCGCCGAAGCCAGACTTAACCTCGGAACCAGAGGAAAAGGCCGGCCTGACAATATTATTATAAAGAAAAACACACTCTTACCGCCCAGTCAGGAAAACTAAGTGTAGCTTAAGGCATCCTCGAATATTATAAAATAGTCCAGGCACCTCCGGAACGCCAGAGTACCTTTAATTAACATGTTGTTAGAATCTGGTTCAATCCACACGAACGGGGTCGAGAAGTAAACAACATAGCAAACTGACAGCTAGCAGACAACGCAGACAGCCAACAGCAAGGAAGCAGGACGGGAGGATGCAACGAAGTCAGCACGGCACACCGGTCCCGCGCATGGCATGGCGTCACTACCGGACGACCATGTTACACCGATGAGGTGGGGGTGCCATAACTAGCAGCCATGTTTTGCAGTACACACCATACCTCAGCGCTACCTTCCATGGCCGGCACCCAAACCACGGCGACATTACCAGATGACCATGTTTCCACGACCAATTAGAGTGGTGCCACCACTAGTCGCCAGGTTTCAACGGCGATACGATCACAGGGCGCCACTACCAGACGGTCGTGCTACTGAGAAGATCACCGAGCCACAGGACGAGCCAGCCCTGCAACCTCATACCGTTAAGCTTCGCTCGCAGTGTCGAAGGCAGTACGTAGTTGAGTCAACCAGCCCTGCATCACGGCATGGATGGACGACCCCACGCTGCTGTGGTTCAGTAAACGGCCATATTCGAGTTAGCACGTGAGGACCAATGGGTAGCGCGCAGCAGAAATACCAAGGCACCCATTGGACGAAATCGACAGGCCAGCCATCTTCACTCGAACCGACCAATCGAGAGGCACGAAACGAAGGCTCGAGAAGGAAGGGAGCGAAGAGGAACGCGGGACTTGTCACTTACGTTTTCTGGCTTGGCGGCGGTGCATCCACGACGACCGAAACCTCTAGAAAAGGAATTTGGAAAGAACAAGGGACGGTTTAAGAGATACAAAAAATGGAAGGAGACAAGGCCACCTACGCTAGGTGGTTGCAAGGTTAGTGGCCTTTGTAGTTTTCTCGCTTCTTCAGTGTTTGCTTCTCTCGACCTCGCACGGTGTGACCGTTGGAACCACGTGCGTGGGTTAAAGTGCAGTGTTGACCGAGAATCTCGCGACACCCGGGAGTGAGGCACGCCCGACTCAAAGCCCGACTATAGATAGTTGAGGCGGGCGTTACTCAAAGGACCCGTGGATGTGGGCACGCGCAAGGCACGTCAGGCGACGTGGTGCAAGTGCGGGCGTCTCGGTCGGCCATTTGGTAGCTGACGAAGTGCTCTGGTGATTTCTCGATCATTTCTGATGTCCGCGATTACTTGAACATGGTATTTAGTTTCATTCTTTTGTTTTAAAAGTAAATATTCGATATTTTAATAAAGTGATTTTATAAAACGAAGGAATTATTATCGTCACTTTCGGGCGTAATTTCTCTCACTCTACCGAACTCACCCCTCTCCTCGTGCTTCCGAGCGAGCTAGTGATCGGACCTAGTGGTTGCGACAGGACCGGCGCCAACGGGGCTCTGGTAGGGAATCCTACCTGGCGCCTGTAAATAATAAAAATTCAACGAGCTTCGTGAGTTGTTCGTGAGTCGAAAGAGTGCGACTCACGAACTCGGTAGAATCCGGTATCGGTGTCACAGCCGTAGGTAAGTGGCAGCCTAAAAGTTTTTATATAAACAAATGTAACTGGGTTTTCCAATCCTGGGCCATCCCCGGCCAGGACACGTGGTTAACCGTGGAGCACACGGTAAAAATTGGAAA
>CAKNWT010253231.1:0-10739 GCA_932066315.1 Andricus coriarius | reverse complement strand
TTTTAAGAAACTTTTTATTATCGGAAAGCGTTTCAAAATCTATAAGAAATTCAAAGTTCTCGTTTGCAAATATTAAAAATGTACGTTTTTTTCTAACTTCTTTGAAATATCTTCAAGTCTTTTTACAGGATTTTGCAAAATTTGAGGGAAAATTCGAGTCAGTTCAAAAGATATTTAGGACTTTTGAAAATTCTAAAAACAAACATGTCTTAAACTGACTCAAATCATTCCTAAATTTTTGAAAAATCTTCGAAATTTTTTCGAAATCTTTGAAAATTTACATTTTTTTTTTCATTTTTTGGAAATATTTTTAAATTTCACATTTTTTAATTATTTTGAAAACTTGCTAACCTTCTAAATGTCTCTTAGGATTATTTAAATTATTCCAATTTTTTCAAATTCTTCAAAATTACAAAAATTGCCTTCAAATTTTCCAGATTCTGTTATGAAAATTTTAGAAATATTTTGAAATATTTTAAAATCTTTTTAAACATTCTATTGAAAATTATTCTTCAAAATAAAATATCAGTTTAAATTTTCCCATGAATTTTAATAATTTTTCTTTATTATCATGAAACGTCTTAAAATCTTTAAGAAGATTCACAAATTTTATTTCTAAATATTCAAAAATGTACATTTTTTTTTTGTATTTTCTCAAAATCTTTAAAGTTTTAAAATTAATGTTTTTTTAAACCCTTTAAATATCTCTTAAAATTATTTGATTTTTTTATAAAACTTTGTAATGTTGTTAATTGAAAATTTTTGCTTTAAAATTGTCCACATTCTTTTTCTAAATTTTAGGAAATAATTTCAATTTTTTTAAAATCTTTGTCAATTTTCTATCTTGGAAACTCTTGGAAACTGTAATGTCCTTAAAATATTTTTCATTAAAAAATTAGGAAACCTTGAACAATTAACAGATTTTTTTCTACCTTACATTTCTTGAACGGAAATCATTAACTTTTGTATTTCAAATTATTGAATACCTTTGTTCCATTGATTATTATTGTTAATATTATTAATTTTTAAAATATATTATTCAGATAAGATAAATGACATTTCAACCAAAAAAAATTAAAATTTTAATTTAAAAATACTTGAATTCATGCCAAAAAGGACAAATTCTAAAGAAAATAGCTGAATCCCCAACAACAAAAAATTAATTATTACCAGTTGCAATAAAAACAAACATTAAGCTTTTCAAAAAAGAGACAAATTTTCGACAAAGCAGTTCAATTTTTTTACACGAAAATATAAAATTTTAATGAAATAGATGAATTATCTACCAAAAAAGAAGATTTTACAATGAAACAGTAACATTGTCAACCAAAGTTGAATCCTCAACCAAAAAAAATTAATTTTCAATAAGTTGCATTATTAACTTAGAAACACAATTTTTGAACAAAATAGTGGAATCCTCAACAAAAACAGGTTCATTCTTAATCCAAAAAGACCCAAATTATAATTTCTTGGGGATAAATAACTTAAAATACAAAATAAAAATCTCGAATAAAAATTTATTTGTTGTGTTGATTTATTCATTTGTTTTTAAAGTTGAATGAATATATAATTTTTCTGAGATGCTTAAAAGAATTCCAAATTTATTGTAAAGCTTTCAGATATATGTCGAAAAAGTATAATTTTTCATTTTTCAGAATTTTGAAAAATTAGAAGTTTAAAATGATTATTATTATTATTATATAAAAAGTGTTTGAAGTCTTAAACTGACTCGAACTATTCCTTAAATGTGGAAAAATCCCTTTGAAATTTTTTGTTCAAATTTCGTATAAAGTTTTTCAATCTTGGTAATGAAAAGATTTTTTTTTGAAAATCTTTCCCATTCTTTTTCGTAAATGTATAAAATAATTTTAAATCTATTGAAATACTTGTAAATTTAGTCCTTAAAATTAATTTAAAGAAAAGAATTATTTTAAATTTCCCCAGAAATTTTAAGGATTTTTTTTCCTGAAGCCCTTTAAACTTCTAAAAAAAACTTTAAAGCCTTCTAAATGTCTTTTAAGATTATTCAAATTCTTCCCAGAATTTTCTGAAAATTTTGAAAAATTACGAAAATTGCCTTAAAATCTTCCAGATTCTGTTATGACGATATTAGATTTGTAATCTTTTAAAATATTCTTAAAAATTCTCTTAAAATTAATTTTTCAAAATAAAAAATCATTTAAAATTATTCCTTGAATTTTAAGAAATATTTCGTATTATCGTGAAACATTTCAATATCTTTAAGAAGTTTCAACATTCTTATTTCCAATTATTCAAAAATGTACATTCTTGACATTTTTTTGCCTTACAAATTTTTTAAAAAGCTTCGAAAATTTTGTAGAAATCTGCAAAAATTTACATTTTGTTTTCAAGTCTTGTAAATCTTTTCAAATTTCAAATTATTTTTTTAATCATTTCCAAACCATTTAAAACTTCTTAATATCTTTGAAAATTATTCGAATTTTACCAAAAATGTTCTTAAAATCCTGAAAAATAAAGAAAATTTTCTTCAAATCTTCCAGATTTTGTTTTGACATTCTTGGAAATATTTTGAAATCTTTTAAAATCTTTTTAAATATTCTCTCAAAATTGATTTTTGAAAATAAAAAAAGAGTTTAAAATATTCCATGAATTTCAAGAAATATTTTTCATTATCGTGAAACTTTTCAAAATGCTTAGGAAGCTTCAAAATTGTTGTTTCCAAATATTCAAAAAGTTACATTTCTCCAACTTTTAAAAAAATTTTTTAAAGTTTTAAATTAATTTTGACTCATTTTGAAATGTCTAAACGTCTCCTGAACTTGATCGACGTTTTTTATAAAACCTTGTAATCTTGATAAATGAAAATTTTGTTTTTAAAATCGTTCATATTCACTTTGGAAATTGTATAAAACAATAAACAATGTCAAAATTAAAAATCAATATAAATTTTGCCAAGAATTTCAATGAATTTTCTTATTATCGTGAAACCTTTAAAAATCTTTAAGAAGCTTTAAAATTTTCATTTTCAAATGTTTAAAAAAAACGTTGTAATCTTGCTAACTGGACATTTTTGCTTTAAAATCGTCCATATTCTTTTTAGAAATTTTAGGAAATAATTAAAAATGTTGTGAAATCTTTGTCAATTTTGTATTAGAATTTATTGTTTTAAACAAAAAATCAATTTAAGTTTTCCCAGGTATTTTAAGAAATATTTTCATTCTCTTGTAACATTTTAAAATTCTCAAAAAGCTACTTTTTTATCAATCTTTAAAAATCCACGTATCCAATCTGTTATATCAGTGTGCTGGGTACTTTTTTTCCATTAATTTTTATTATTATTGAATATATTATTTAAATAACCTTAAATTTCTCATTAACCTGAAGTTTGCAGACTTTTGATTTTAAACAGGAAAAAGGAACGACAGCTTTATCCAATCACGAACATGGGGTTTCCCGACAACAATAGTTTCAAATTGTTTCGAGTAATTTCGAGATGGTTCGATAAATAATCGAAAATGGCGCCATGCGCTTTTTAATATAAGGACAAGTAGCAAAAGCGCGCTACGCGCGCGCATTCTTTTTTTGGTAATCTCAAAAGAGATCTTTAATTTTGTGGATCAACAATAAAAAATTTTTGAGGTAAAAAATTTGAATAAAAATTAACGAAACTTTAGCAAATAACAGATACTTTTCTACGTTAAATTTTTTAAACGGAAAACATTACCTTTTGTATTTCAAAGTTTTGAAGACCTTTGTTCCATTGATTGTTATTATTAAATTATTGAATTTATTATTTAGTTAACATAAATGATATTTCAACCAAAAATTATTTTTATTTTAAATAAAAAATAGTTAAATTCATGCCAAAAAAGACAACTTTTTAATAAAGTAGATGAATCCCAAACAAAAAAATGAATTATTACCAGTTGAATTTAAACAAAAAATTAAGTTTTTAAAAATAGAGACAAAATTTCTACAAAATATTTTTATTGTTTAATATGAAAATATGAATGTTTAAGGATATAGATGAATTTTCTAGTGAAAAGTTAAATTCTCAACGAAATAGTGACATTGTCAACCAAAATGATGATTTTTTGACTAAAATTATGAATGTTTCGTAAAAAAAAAAAAATTACTTTGTAACAAAGTAGTTGAATCCTCGACCAAAAAAGATTAATTTGTAATCAGTTTCATTTTTAACCGGGAAACACACATTTTCAACAAAATAGCGGAATCCTCAACAAAAACAGATTAATTTTCAATCCAAAAAGACAAATTTGCAATCAAATAGTTCAAATTTATCTTAAAAAAGATTTTTCAGTCAAGGAAAAAAAATTCACCCAAATTATTATTTTTTGGAGATAAATAATTTAAAATACGAAATAAAAATCTCCACCAAACATTTCTTTTCAAAGTTCATATATTCATTTGTTCTTAAAGTTGAATAAGTATATAATTTTCCTGAGATTCTTGAGAAAATTAAA
Organism: Andricus coriarius; assembly: GCA_932066315.1. Classification (NCBI taxonomy): domain Eukaryota; kingdom Metazoa; phylum Arthropoda; class Insecta; order Hymenoptera; family Cynipidae; genus Andricus; species Andricus coriarius. The sequence goes on along the minus strand of CAKNWT010253231.1, from coordinate 6,273 downwards.
ACATTTGTTTGAAGCCTCCAGATATGTCGAAAAAGTATTTTTTTTCTCAGAATTTTGACCAATTTTAGGAACAATTCGAGTCAGTTTAAAAGATATTTAGGACTTTTAGAAGTTTGAAAGATAAATATCACTTAAACTGGCTCGAACTATTCCTAATATATTGGAAAATCTTAAAATTAGGAAAAATTGCCCTTAAATCTTCCAGATATTTTCGAAATTTGTAAAAATATATTAAAATTATAGTAATATTATGAATCTATTTCAAATTATCTTTAAAAATTAATTTTTCAAAATAAAAATTAATTACAAATTTTCCCAGGAATCTCAAAACATGTTTTTATTCTCTTGAAACCTCTCAAACTTCTTGAAAAGCTTCGAACTTTTTTTGGAAATATTAAAAAATTTACATTTTGTTAAAAATTTTTGGAAATGTTTTCAATCTTATAATTATTTTTTAACCATTTTTAAAACTTTTAAACCTTTTTAGTATCTTTTGAAATTCTTTGAATTCTTCCCAAATTTTACTTGAAATTCTGAAAAATTAAAAAACTTGCCTTCAAATCTTTCAGATTCTAGTTTGACAATTTTGGAAATATTTTGAAATGTTAAATTTTTGTTTTTTATGTTATCTTAAAATTAATTTTTAAAAATAGAAAGTCATTTTAAATTATCCCATGAAATATGAGAAATATTTTTTATTATCGTGAAACCTTTTGAAAGTTTTTTTTCAAATATTTTGTAAAATTTTGAAATCTTGCTAATTGAATGATTTCGCCTGAAAATCTCTTCCACTATTTTTCGAAATTTTAGAAAATAATTTGAAATATTTTAAAATCTTTTTAAATTTTCTTTAAAAATTTATTTTTCACGATTTTTTAAATTTCTTTTTCTTTTAAGCTTCTTAAAAATCTTCGAAATTTGTTCAAAATCTTTAAAACTTTACATCTTTTTTTCATTTTTTAGAAATATCTTGAAATTTTAATTTTTTTAACCATTTCGAAAACTTGTTAACCTTCCAAATGTCTTTTAGAATTATATAAATTATTCCAATTTTTTTTTTAATTTCTGCAAATTACAAAAATTGCCTTCCAATCTTCTAGATTCTGTTATGAAAATGTTAGAAATGTTTTGAAATATTTTTAATTCTTTTTAAACATTTCATTGAAATTAATTTTTCAAAATAAAATATCAGTTTAAATTTTCCCATGAATTTTAATAAAAAATTTTTATTTTCATGAAAACCTTTTAAAGTGCTTGAGTAGATTAAACAATTTCATTTCTAAATATTCAAAAATGTACATTCTTTTAACTTTCTAAAAATCTATTGAATACAAAATTTTTTTTACATCCCAAATAGCTCCTAAACTTACTCGATTTTTTTATAAAACTTTATAATGTTGCCAATTGAAGATTTTTGCTTTAAAATCGTCCACATTATTTTTCAAAATTTTAAGAAATAATTTCAAATGTTTTAAAATCTTTGTCAATTTTCTCTTAAAATCTATTTTTCAAAATAAAAAATCAGATTAAATTTTCCGAGGAATTTACATATTTTTTTTAATACCGTGAAAACTTTCAAAATCTTGAAGAAGCTTCCAAATTTTTATTTCTAAATATTAAAAAATCCACATCTCCTTCTAACTTCTTTAGAATGTTTTCAAGTTTTAAATTAATTTTGACTCTCTTTAAAACTTCTAAACGTCTCGTGAACTTAATCAAATTTTTTTATAAAGCTTTGTAATATTGCTAATTGAAAAAATTGGCTTTAAAATTGTCCATATTCTTTTTCGAAATTTTAGGAAATAATTTAAAATGTTCTGAAATCGATATCAACTTGCTCTTGAAATTTATTTTTCTAAATAAACAATCAGTTCAAATTTTACCTGGAATTTTAAGAAATTTCTTTCTTATTGTGAAACGTTTCAAAATCTCTTAGAAACGTCAAGATCTGCACTTCCTAATATTCAAAAATTTACGTTTTTTTCTAACTTTTTAAAAATGTTCTCAAGTTTAAATAATTTTTGTATGTTTTTAACATTTCTAAATGTCACTTGATCGAATTTTTTATAAACGATTTTTCAAATCTTTGTCAATTTTCTCTAAAAATGTAGTTTACTCAATAAAAAATCAGTTAAATTTTTCTCGGGAATTTTAAGAAATTTTTTGAAATTTGAAAATTCTTACAAAGCTTCTTTTTTTTAGAAATCTTCAAAAATTTACACATTAAATTTTTTATACCAAAGTGCTGGGCACCTTTGTTCCGTTGATTATTATTATTGAATATTTTATTTAGATAACCTTAAATTTCTCATACCATAAACCTGAAGTTTGCAGACTTTTGATTTTAAACGGGAAAAAGGCACGACAGCTTCATCCAATCACGAACACGGTTTTCCCGATAGCAATAGTTTCAAATTGTTTCGAGTAATTTCGAGACGGTTCGAGAATTAATCGAAAATGGCGCCATGCACTTTTTAATAAATGGATAAGTGGCAAAAGCGCGCTACGCGAGCGCATGCATGCCTTTACGAATTTTGAAAAAGGTGTTTAATTTTGTGGATCTACAATAAACAATTTTTAAAACCAAAAACTCGAATGAAAAATTTGAAATAAATCAAACAAATTTTTCTAAAGTATTGAAAACTGTAATGTTTTAAAAATGGTTGTAACTAAGAAATTAGGAAAACTTGATCAATTAACAGATACTTGGATTCTATGTTATATTAAATCTTAAACGGAAAACAATAAACTTTGCATTTCAAACGGTTAAAAAAGTGACTAAAAAAGATTATAATTTAAAATAAAAGATAGTTGAATTCATGCCAAAAAAGACAAATTCTTAACAAAACAGCTGAATCCTCCACAAAAAAAAAATTTTACCAGTTGGATGTTAAGCCAAATGAAAATCAAGTTTTTTCGAAAAGAAGACGAATTTTCTACAAAACAGTTCAATTTTTTAAAAAGAATATATAAATTTTTAACGAAATGGATGCATTTTCTACCAAAAACGATTAATTTTCAATTAGTTGCATTTTTAAGCGGAAAGACGAATTTTCAACCAAATAATTTAATTGTTAACCAAAAAAGTTTATTCAGTGAAGAAAGAGAAAAAATTCACCCAAATTATAATCTCAGGGGATAAATGATATTTAATACGAAATAAAAATTTTTATTTACAGGATTTTGCAAAATTTTAGGAAAAATTCGAGTCAGCTTAAAAGATATTTAGGACTTTTAGAAGTTTTAAAAATAAACATTTTCTAAACTTACTCGAATTATTCCTAAAATTTTTCTGAATAACAAAAAATTTTCTCAGGAATCTAAAGAATTTTTTTAATTTTATTGAAGAAGAATAAACTTCTTCAAAAGCTTCGAAAATTGTTTCGAAATCTTCAAAAACTTACAGTTTGTTTCGAAATTTTTGTAAATCTTTTAAAATTCCAAATGATTTTTTTAACCATTTCCAAAGCTTTTAAATCTTAAAATTGTTCGAAATTTTCTCAGAATTCTGTAAAAGTATAATTTGTTTTACAGAATGTTGCCAAATTTGAGGAAAAATTCAAGTCAGTTTAAAGGATATTTAGGAATTTAAAAAAAAAAACATATTTCAAACTGTCTCGAATAATTCCTAAAATGTTGAGAAATTGGTTAAGATTTAAAAAACTGCCCTCAAATCTTTCAGAATTTTTTCGACATTTAAAGAAATTTTTTGAAATTTTTTAGAAATCTTCCATAATTTATACTGCGTTTAAATTTGTTGGAAATCTTTTCAAATTTTAAATTATTTTTCATCCATTTCCAAAACTTTTGAACCTTCTAAGTACCTTTTAAAGTCATATACATTTTTGCAAAAATATTCTTAAAATTCTGAAAAATTAAAAAAAATGCCTTAATATCTTCTAGATTCTGTTTAAATGATTTTGGAAATCTTTTTAAATGTTTTAAACTCGTTTTAAACATTCTCTTAAAATTAATGTTTCAAAATAAAAAATCCGTTCAAAATATTTCATGAATTTCAAGACAATTTTTTTATTATCGTGAAACACTTCCATCTTCCAGATTTTTTTGATATTTGTAGAAATCTTTTGAAATGTTTTGAAACCTTTTTAAATTTTCTTTTAAAATTATTTTTTCAAAATGAAAAGTCAGCACAAATTTTCTAAGGAATCTCAAGAAAGGTTTTTTATTTTCTTGAACCCTTTCCAACTTCTTAAAAAGCTTCGCAAATTTTTTCGAAACCATACAAAATTTACATTTTGTTTTTTAAATCTTTTCAACTTTCAAATGATTTCTTAATCATTTCTAAAACATTTGAACCTTTTAAATATCTTAAAAAATTATTTGAATTTTTCCAAAAATTTTCTTTTTAATTCTGAAAAATAGAAAAAATGCCTTCAAATCTTTCAGATTCTGTTCGGACAATTTTGGAAATATTTTGCAATGTTTCAGTCTTTTTGAACATTTCGATAAAAATTAACTTTTGGAAGTAAGAAATAAGCTAAAATTTTTTTAATGCTTAAGAAGCTTTAACATATTTATTTACAAATATTTAAAAATGTACATTTTTTAACTTTTTAAAAATATGTTCAAGTTTTAAATTAACTTTGGCTTTTCTTCAAACTTCTAAACGTCTCTTAAGCTTGATCGAATTTTTTTTTTTACACTTTGTAATCTTGCTTGGTCTAATTGAAAAAATTGGCTTTAAAATCGTCCATATTATTTTTTGAAATTTTAGGAAATAATTTAAAATGTAGTGAAATCGATATCAATTACCTCTTTAAATTTATTTTTCTATATGAACAATCAGTTTAAATTTTTCCAGGAGTTGAAAAAAATTTCTTTATTATCGTGAAAACTTTCAAAATCTTTTAGAAGCTTAGAAATGATCATTTCTAAATATTCAAAAATGTACGTTTATTTCTAGCTTCTTTGAAATTCTCTCAAGTTTAAATTAATTTTGAATCTTTTTAAAATTTCTAAATGTCTCTTGAAGTTCATCGAATTTTTCAAAATCGTCCATATTATTTTTTTAAATTTTAGGAAATAATTTAAAATTTTTTCAAATCTTTGTCAATTTTCGCTTGAAATGTATTTTTCAAATTAAAAAATAAGTTACATTTTTCCCAGGAATTTTAAGAAATTTGTTTCATTCACTTGAAACATTTTGAAATTCGTAAAAAGCTTATTTTTTTAGAAATCTTAATAAATTTACATATTACATTTTTTATATCAAAGTGCTGGGCACCTTTTTCCTTAAAATTAATTAAAAAAAAAAAAATTATTTTAAATTTTCCCAGAAATTTTAAGGATTTTTTTTTCTTGAAGCCCTTTAAACTTCTAAAAAACTTTAAACCTACTAAAGGTCTTTCAAGATTATTCGAATTCTTCCCAAAATTTTCTCAAGATGTTGAAAAATTACAAAAATTGCCTTAAAATCTTCCAGAATCTGTTATGACGATTTTAGAGTTGTAATCTTTTGTAATCTTTTAAAATGTTCTGAAAAATTCTCTTAAAATTAATTTTTCAAAATAAACAATCACTCTAAATTATTCCTTGAATTTTAAGAAATAGTTTTTATTATCGTGAAACTCTTCAAAATGATTAAGAAGCTTCACAATTTTTATCGACAAATATTCAAAAATGTACATTTTTCAAGTTTTAAAAGAACTTTTTGAGCTCTAAATTAATTTGGAATATTTTTAAAACTCCTTAATATCTCTTGAACTTACTCAAATTTATTATAAACCTTTGTAATCTTGCTAATTGAACATTATTTATTTAGAATCTTCCACATTCTTTTTCGAAATATTAGGAAATAATTTAAAATGTTTTGAAATATTTGTCAATTTTCTCTGAAAATTTACTTTTCTAAATAAAAAGTCAGTTTAAATTTTTCCATGAATTTTAAGAAATGTTTATTTCAAAATATTCAAAAATGTGCGTTTTTTCTAACTTTTTTGCAATGTTTTCAAGTTTTAAATTAATATTGAATCTTTTTAATACTTCTAAATGTTTTTTAAACTTAATCGGATTTTTTATACCCTTGTAATCTTGTTAATAGAAAAATTTGCCCTTAAAATCGTCTATATTCTTCTTTAAACTTTTAAGAAATAATTCAAAATGTTTTTAAATCTTTGCCAATTTTCTCTTAAATTAAAAAGAAAAAAATTAAGAATCAGCTGAAAATTCCCAAAGAATTTAAATCTTTCTTATTATATTGAAACCTTTTAAAATTCTTAAAAAGCTTCTTCATTTTTTAAATCTTCAAAAATC
>CAKNWT010253218.1:0-12973 GCA_932066315.1 Andricus coriarius | reverse complement strand
AAAAAAAAGGGTACAGTTATTGAATTCATAAAGTTGAAAGTGATAAATATTTGTTCTTATTTTTTTTTAATTAGACGCTTCTTTATGATGTAAGAACTTTAAGCATGCTGTTATTCCTTTTGACCTCCATGTTAGCGTCTTTTCCAACAGTCAGCTCAGTCCTTAAAGCATCTGATGTGGTGTTTTCTGCAATAAAGTTGGTTCAGTACAAATACTCAACTGAGAATGAGAAGCATCACAAGGCGATGACTTATGTTGTTAATTTTTACTAAAAAAAATGAAACAACTTTGTAAAAATAACTTAGTTTTACGGAACCTTGAACAGACTCGACTACAAGAAAAAATGGCGAGCGCGACTGCTTTAGTGCAGACGACAGAGCCCGACTGCAGCGTTGCGCCTAGCGCAGCCGCACACGTTAACCAATACAACTGGGGTTTTCAAAATTAAAAAATGTTAAGTTTAAAAATAATGCTTATTTATTGTTGTCTTACTTGAAAATTTTAGCATACTCTGCTGATCTCTTCATCGCTTTTAGGAAATTTCTATTTTAATTTAGAGCTTATATCTAATTCGAAAACAGTCTCATTATTTTAAGTATATGAGAAATGTAATAAATAAAATATATTATTATATATACTTACCATAATGTTAAAGGAAAAAATTTAGTGTATGAACAAAATTTAATGGTCAGAAGTTCTTTTTAAGGGTGAGAGAAAACAAATATTTTTTCAGCAAATTAATGTACTTTAGCATTTCCAACAAAATGTAATAAACAAGTTATGTTCGTAAATGATTCATTCAATATTCATATGTAAGGTTAAAATAAATTTGCCGATGTAAATAGCAGCAGACCACATCCGACATTTTATCTCTCTACTGCCCTCTATCGATATAACTGGCGTTACTTTTTGGGGCCAGACTGGATTGCTCCGATACTGCTCACTATGGGCGTTCTATGGGTAAGCCCAATTAAGAACAAATAAGCACTGATCGGCTTTATCAACATAAGTTTTGATAATTAAAACTCCTGAATAATTGGAAAAGCTTCAGGATTTGTATGGGATTGCATCCACTTACTCATATCATTAAAATAACCTGTTAATTAATGCAGAACGTTCACTATGGGCGTTCTATGGGCAAGCCCAATGTAAGACCAAGCACAGGATCAAACACTGATCACCTTTATTTACATAAGTTTTGATAATTGAAATTTCGGAATAATTGGAAAAGTTTCAGGATTTGGATGGGATTGCATTCACGTAATCATTTAATTAAAATAATTTGTGAATTAATTTCACTTTTTGTTAATTGGGCTGCCCAGTTGGCGCCCAATTATAAGTTGGGCTAAGTTGGGACGATTTCCACATGGGTATTTAAACTTATAGCTCCTAATTTGAGCTTTTTGCTCCTACAGAATGAAAAATTAGACCTTCTTTTGGCTCCATTTCAATCTACAGGACCTACTTTGAATCTTTAGAGGCTACAGTCTTCAGATTCAAAAACCTACTTTGACACTGTAAAATCTCTCTGTTCCTACTTTAAATCTTTAGAATCTACAATTGTCAAACTCAAGACCTTACTTTGAAGCTGGTTAACCAGGCCCTCCTAATAGCACGGAACGTTTCGCAGGAACCTACAGAACGTTCCCGGAACCTGTGAAATGTCCGCCGCTTGGGAACTTTCTAGGAACGTTCCAAACAGAAATTACCATTATTATTATTATCAATAAATATCGCCTAAACGGTAAGTCATAGGTCAAAACCGATGTCAGCTTATAATATTGATATCATATTATAGTATACTATATGCGGTACTCAAAACTCAAAAATGACATCCATTTTTCGCTATCTCTTACGGTTTATGAGATAGTTGTTAAAAATAACAATAAGGGAAGGTTCCCCTCAGGTCCCAGTGGAACGTTTCCAAGCGGCGGACATTTCACAAGTTCCGGGAACGTTCCGCTGAAACGTTCCGAACGCTGAAAAAAATGGTTTAGCTGTCCCAGCTAGAAAATTAGCTGGATTTCGTCTTATAAGAAAATATAGCTGTTTTACCTAAATTTCTAGTTGGGTTACCTAAAAATCTATCTGTTTTAGCTAATTTTGCCATCCAGAAATTATGTAGCTCATTTATCTAGATAATTTATAGGTGGCAAAATTAGCTAAAACGGCTAGATGTGTAGGTAACACAGCTGGAAATTTAGGTAACACAGCTATATTTTCTTAGAAGACGAAATCCAGTTAAACGTCTAGCTGGGACAGTTAAACCATTTTTTTCAGTGAAGGCTCCCGCGGAACGTTCCGTACTATTAGGGCATTCATTTGCTTGTTACAGAGTTTTGATAGATTTAGGTACAAAGTACCAGTACACGTCCGCTGGGGGCGCCACATTTTTAATTTATGCAGACAAGCTTATCGTCAATGATGAGCCGCATACATCTGCTAAGCGTTTGAGTGCGTTTCATCATTGACTACAAAGTTTACTGCGCTGAAGGAAAATGTGGCGCCCTAAGCAGATATATACTGGTACTTCGCCCCAAAAGCCAACAAAACTATGTAACAAGTAAATTCATGTAGGCTTGGAGGGGCTGTATTTAACCTCTCATTTAATGCTGATACTACTTTGAATCTTTTTAGTCTACAGTCTTCGAACTGAAGAATTTACTTTGACGCTTTATAAAATTTATAATAATGAACTAATAAATATTTTTTACTAATGTTAAATTAAATAATTGGGCATTTTAATGACTGCAAATACATCCGATGAAAAAAATACTTATTTCAAGATATAAGCTAATTATGATAAATTAATTATGCATATGTAAATAAATACTTCTTTGCGATTCTCAATCACACAAGAAACATTTTCTCTTAACTGAAAATGCTGAAAATTGTTATGAGAATAATATTCATTGTGAAAAATGACTCAATATTGTCAATTACTGCGTTGTTATAAATATTTTTATAAATAATTATTTAAATTTTGAATATTGTATAGTCATGTAGGTATGCACTGTCTCACAAAACCAATTTATAATTGATTTCAAAGTGATTGAGAATCACAACGAATTTTAAGAATAAAATAGTTGTTATCATTAGCAACAAATATTATAAATATATATTATATTATTATTTATATATATATATATATATGAATGCTAGTTTAATTGTTTAATAATGTTTGTTACTAAACAATAACAATTCAGAGTTTCTTAAACATTTTCCTAGAGAAATGTTACTATTCACGTGTCCACTACTTGATTCAGGAGAAATAGTATAGGGTAAGGAGGAGCAGCGCCGACCAGTTAACATTCAATGATTTTTTTCAAGTTAATAAGATGTAGAATTGATTGATTTTTTTTCATTTCAAGTCCTACATTATTGTATATCATATATCTATAAGTAATTGTTACATGAATGAAACAATGATTTAATAATTTAATTATTTCTAACAAGCTGGATTTTGTTGGCTTTGCCCCACACTGGAGGGCTAAGTCGACCGCAGCTTTTTATAAATATCAAAACATTTGAAGATGGGAAAACATAATGGTTCGCGTCTGTGGTATTTTATGTACTGGAAAAATTACCTTTAAACATATCCAGCAAGAAGAATAAGTTATTTTTAATCAAAATAGTGATAGCTGTAATATAATCTCTTATTCGCTGGCATTTCACTATAGATACGGCTACGGGCAATGGTTTCTACCGTACCGACCGGATTGAAAATAATAATATTCAATAGTTTCTTGTATGTAGCCCAGCAGATAAGTGGCTCTTCTACATTACCGATCACTTATCATAACCTAAGAAATTTTGAACTATTATTTTCGTCGAGCTTGCCCCCATGGTGAGGCCTAAATTATTTACGATATTTAAAATACTTTGGACTGGAATTACGTTCAATGATTATAATGAAATAATGTGATAATTTTTTATTTGTCAAAACAAAAAATTTTCATACTGTAAGTATTGCCATTAGAATTGAAAAGTTTATATTTTTGCCAGCGAATCTTCCATTTTTTCGTTGTCAAAACTGTTTTCTGCATAATTTTTCTTTTACAACGTCAATTTTCAAGCTTTTAGTAAGTCACGCTATCTCTGTAATAAAATAGATTTATTTAATGCAAAGTAGAATTAAAATTGGTAAATAATAGCGATGTTATAAGCAAAGTCGCCTTTGCCCCAGCGGTCGGCGCTGCCCCTCCTTATAATATGAACCAAGGGTGCAGAAGTGGGTCTTTATCAAAGAGCCAGATTTCAGTGCGAGTCGTAGGCGAGCCAAGTCAATAGTCTCTAGATATGGCTTACACGATACTTTATTTAAAAAAATACATGAATATGGCCGTGTTTTTCATGCTTGTAACGGATGTATGTAACGGCCATGTATATATATGCCGTCAAAAATTATGGAATGAGAAACGGCCGTATTCATGCATGTATTATATAAAAATTATGTATTTCTGTAAGAAAATGCCTACTCTTTTAATTTTTTGAACGAAGTGTCTTGTCCCGAAATTCGGAATGACTAGTCCAATATTTTTCATAAGATTGGCTAGTCGTCCCAAATTAATCGGGACGATTAGTCCATCCCCTTTTGCAACTCCCCGAGTTTTTCGGGACGACTAGTCACAGCCTTTTTTATAATATTATATTCTTCGTTATGAAAACAATAATTTTATTTTTAATATTAGCTTATTTCCTGACTAATATTAGTCTCACACATATTTTTAGAATATTTCCTAACGTGCACTGCTGGCTCAATCGGTTAGGTTTCCTAACCTTAGGCCTGTAAATAAACTCGGTGCGTGCGTGAGAACTCGGGTTCGATCTTTGGTACTTGCGGTTTTTTCCATTTATTATGCGTTAGGGATATTATTAGAATATTATTAACAATATATCTATATGCATTAATCGCGATTATCCTCGATATTTTTCTCCCAAACGTCATTATTTTATTTTTGCTGATAAATAACAAATAGTTCTTTTTATTCATCCATATTGGCTTAAGATTGAAGAACCTTTGACGCTAAACATGGAAAAACGGAAGTGTCGGACATTTTTAGCGTCAAAGTAGGGTCTAAATTGCATTTAAATATTTCTTATTTAGCACTTGCTTTACTGCTCCTGTCGCTACCATGGTTGGAGTTGCAGGTTCAAAGTAGTGCCTAAATTTCGACTCGAGAAGTGTATAAAAGACTTCAACAAGTTTTTAAAATTTGGAACAATTTTTTTTCAACTTGGGTATCAAAATGGTGCTCTGGTTAGTTTCCCCAACTTTGAGCGTTGTATTGTGCGCATACTGCGAAAAACTCTCTCTATACTTATTACGCTTTTTCTAAATTGGAACATAGTTTAATAAAAATGTTATACTTGACTCAAAAAGTGTGTCAAGCTTCTTTGACTGAAAGTGAAAAAATTTCATGTTTGGTTGAATATAACACATTGGAACATATCGTGTCGTAATGGTATCTTACCGTTTGGAATAATTTCATAGCAACCTATTGCTCTAGATCTGACTTTGTCTACAGAGTATAATCTCGTAGGTCTAGTCTCGATAAGATCAACTTTCCACAACATAATAATTTCTAACGTCGATTAGCAAAATACTTGTTACAAGTTTCGAAAACTTTACAGAGTGTCTCAAATGTTTTACACGATTAGACATTATCACTGTCAAAATATATATTTTTCTCCTTATCAGCCTGACATTCTGATCCGCCCCACTTCCGGTCCTGATTATATAATACATAATATGTATCTGTCATGTCGCCTTAAGTATTATTTCTGAATTTTTATAAATAATAAAAAGGTAGTACACAAAATCTAACTCTATCTTTCATTTTCACGGGTGCATCCCCTACCCTTGCCCTCCACACTTCATTGACTCGTATGTAGAACTACAGTAGCACACTAGCCGCTCAATAGTAAATATCCTGTTTAACCGTTGACGATGTACAGTTCCTACTTTTAGCTAGTTCAATTTTAAAATGCTCAAAATTGAATTTTCACAAGAAACATTACGCTTGCTCAAATTTACCTGACAGTAATTAAATTGGAAGTATTTAGATAACTTGATTGATATGTCTATAGTTTAGTCTTGCTAAAGTGAAATAAAGTAGAATTAAATGTTGGCTTCAATAGACTGTACATCATTAATTGACAAATATATTCATTAATTGTGAAAACAATTATTGCTGCATTTACTCGCAAAAATTTTGGCAGATGGTAATAGATTGAAAATACAAGTTTTATTAATTTTTCAGTTTTCCTCTAAAGTCTAATGTGTATAAAGACAAGAAAGCTGAGGTTTCAAAAGAATTTGTTATAGTTGATAAGTAGATTTGAACACTGCTTAGGGAACGTTCATAAGCTACCTTACGCATTTTTGTTTTGTTTAAATAAAGATAAGCATATAATTTTCGTGAAGTTAAAAAGGATACAACAATATAAACAAAAGAAAAACACGTCACCTAGTATATCAATGATCGCCCCTTATAGTTGTCCAATGAATTTTGCAGCATTGGATCAGATGCACCAGTTGATTTATTGTAGAAAAAATATGCAAAGACAAAACAAAATAATTGGAGAAGGAGTCTCCTATTTTAGGGTTTAAATTATTTCACTCTGATCGTAAATTTGAGAAACTAATCCCGCCAACAATGCTCTGCTCAATTTCTTTCTCTGACCTTAATATATGGCAAAACTAGAAATTCATAGATAATAGATGAAATGAACATAATAATTCGGAATAACGTGTAACAAAAAAAAAGTTTGTGGCTAGCCTGATCTGGTGTGCTCAAAATAACACTAAAAAAACCTGGTTCAATATAGATGGAAATTTGGATCATTTTGATCGATTCGAAGTTCAGGTTTAAATGAACAAAATCAGGCTGATATGAAAGTTAAATTTCTTCATACTATTTGGAAAGTTTATTATTTCGTATTAAGCTCAACTTATTTCCTTTTTTTTTGTAACTTTAAGCTCATATAATATATATTAAAAGGATAAAGGCAACAACGACTAAAATCATCTGTTTGAGAACTAGATAAAATCTATTGCCTTATCTTACATATGTGAAAGAGGTTTAATCAAATAAACAAATGTAAACACATTTTTTTCAGTCTGATTCCTTCATGAAACTGATAACTTTCTGTACTCTGGACGTAATAAATCTGATTCGTAATAGATAAGTATAAAGAATTGGTTCGTACTCGACTCATCAGTGCGAGATACATAATATGAACAGTAGTTTACTATATGCCTATTGATGAAGACAGTGCTTAATCGTATCATAAGAAGCTGGCTATACAGTAAATCTCAAGGTGTTAAATTTTAATCCAAAAGTGGGTCTGATTGTTGGACAGTGGGAAAGTAACTGATTTCTACGTGCATAGGAAGATGTGAATGTATATAGTTTTAATTTTAAATATTAACAGTTATATAGTTCTCAAATTTTTCCATTGTGTAATGCTTTGATCCACTTTTGGATAAAAATCTTACACCCTTTAAAATTTAGTTTTTATTCGTAACGAAATTTCGGTACGAATAGCCCACTTTTCCAGATTTGGCTATTCGCGTAAGAAAAATCATAGACGGGCCTATCATCCTTAAAATTTCAATGATGAAGAAAGAAACTATGTAGATATTTAGCAGGACTACGATTTCTTTTTTTCAATTTCAGCCCGACTAGATTTATCATCCTAGTTTTCAAATGATAATATCTTCGTCTGTTAACTTCTAAATTACTGTTTCAAAGAATAATAGGGGCAATGCTATACCTGATTATTTTATGGACTACGTAGAAATGCAGTACTCTATAGTCTAAAGAATTAAATTCTGACCGGACTCTGCTACGATATCACATCACATCATCTTTACGTATCGCTCTCTTCTTCCATACCGAAAATAGTTTTTAGCTAAATTGATGTTTATGGAAATAATTTCTGGTTTTCTTGTAAATCTTAACCGATTCTAATTATATATCTTACCTTCATGACTGAATTCAACGAGTCGAGGAAATAAGCATCACGAAAGGAAGGGTGGTGGGTCCATCCTCTAGTCTAGAATCTAGTTCTATAAGAACTTCACTGGGTTACACTTATCAGTATCTCGTGGTCCAAGTCCGATTTGAATTCCAGTTCCGAAAAAGATTTGAAAGCACTAACCGTTCCCACAACTTTAATCACTACACAAAACTCATCATTGTTGCAATGAAGTTGATAACTAATGAGTAATTATTATTAATAAAAAAAACGAACTGTAGAAATATCGAGCTAGAACCTGTGTTCTAGCTGTTTCGTCCGGTGTCCCGGTGAAGACTGGCATCATCGGTTCTGACTCCACCAGCTAACAGCTTCGACCTCCTACACACACAAAGGGAAATAGAAGCTAACGGGTGTGTCCCATCCAGGCTGGGCACTGTAATGTGGGATTTTGTGTGAGTGCAAAAGAGACTGGTGCCCGGTATAAGGGGCCGTTCTATAATAAGTGGTGGGGAAAGAGCACCCTTCCTGATGGGGAAAGCGAAAACTCCGCCCCCATCACGCCCCTGAATAGCTTCGGATTGGTTCACAATGGTGTGTGAGTTACTTCACTGGTAGAAAGCTACCAAGTGTTTGTGAGCGAAGTGCAAAGACGTGCATCGTTATCATGGAGCTGGAGAACTGAAGTGGGTTGCGGTTTATTTCGCAGGGTTTACGATTACCTATACCTATAGCACGAGCAAATAGAAATAGAGTAAGCTTCAAGTAGTTTGCTTTTATTTTATGTTTGTAAAAAACATATCAGCTTTAAGGCTTGGTACTGTACTCAATGAAAGCAGAAACATTATTCTACTGGGACGCGTGTAGCAATTTGGCCGTGGCCCAAACATGGGCCAGGCTTGGCAATAAACTTAGGTGCTAACTTGGCATATGAAACGCCAAACGAGACCTGGGGGTCAATCATGTAACTCTCTAATTTTCCCAGTTTTCTATTCATACTTCCTATTTCGCACCTGTCATTTCTCATAAATTTTCGCAGCATGACACATGAATGATAACACTTGAATTATGAGATTTGAGGGATTTCTTATAGAGTTTTTCCTCGGAATTATGATGTTTATGAGGTGTGTCTCGTCGCCCCGGATTTCGGGATTAGTATTCAAATATTTTTCATAAGCTTGGCTAGTTGTCCCGAATTTTCGGGATGCTAGAGGACCTAGAGGGTGCTTCCTCCCATGTAGAAATTGCGATCGGTATTTGGAAGGGCCCTGGCTAGTTTCCCCTATTTCTGATCGGGCACTGATCGGGAAAAATAGAGAGGGCCACACTAGTTCTGTAACGCTGGTTTAGCCAGGCTCTACCTAGAACTTCTAACAAGGTCCTTACGTGAATACCTTTCAATCGCCCGTCTACGCACCCTCTCTGTTTTCCGGTACGTTCATCATTCAGCTATGATATAAATATATGTGGCAAACGATTTTTCAACAACAAAATGAACAAGAATATTTAAATACACACCAATTTTGGATCAATTATTTCAGAGGTTTATATTTCGTTAATTAAAACCCGTTTTTTGCATATATTTATATCACACAACATCTGAATATTGAACATTTGCACTCTACTATAACAAATGATTATTTTCATTATTTTTTACTGGGCTTCACATACACAGCACGAATTTAACTGTTTCCCTTATATTTCACCTATTAAAAACAATTTTATCTTTATTTTAAACAAAGTAAAGTTATTGTGAAAGTTGAAAAAATAAATTACCCAATTTTTTTTTGTTATATTCACAAACCCTATTCAGTACATATAACAAATATAATTTATTTAAACTACTGCTTGAACTTTATTTAATACAAATTTAGGTGGTGTTATTTTCATTAAAAACACGTGTTTATAAGTGGTAAACACTCGGATGCTTCCGATGAAAATAAAATTCAGTTTGCGAGCACATGTTGTTGGGGCAGCCATTTGCCTGTTTACTGAAGCATGGTTTAGTGCATACAAACTTCTGAAGATGGCACTGCATCGTATATACCGCAGCGCCTTCTTCAGAAAGTTTATCTGGGGTATGCTGTCTAAGGCCCGACCAGTGCCTGACTAGAATTTTTTCGTTCTTACATCTAAATGAGGAACCAACTACAGCCTGACTCAAACACAAGATTAGGGCCTAACTAGATGGACACAGGGTTTTTCTGGTCATAAGGAATAAAAAATCTTAGCAGTGCCTTAAAGGGTCCTGACTAGAACTTACTAGTCCAGTTGTTCTAGTGAGATTCTGACTACTGCCCTAATTGAAATGGCGACAAATAGGGCGGTTTCTACATGGGTACAGGAGTTGTTCTATCAAGAACTATTAGCGGCCAAACGAGTTTTTATAAGAATTAAATTGCATAAAAGTGGATTCAAAAAGACGGTATGTTTCCCGAGTCGAAATTTTTGGTCCTATTTTGGACCTGCAATTGTAGGACTCAAGTAGGTTAAAGAAGGATCTATACAGGACTTATTTATATACGATTGAGGTCGTACTTTTGTCCTCCTAAGTAGGACTTAAGTAGGTTTAAGAAGGATCTATTTAGGGCTTATTTAAAACGAATTATAATTTTCATGTGCACAAAAATATCACATAAATCAATAATCTTACATACAAATTGGAAATTTATAAGTAATCGGTTAGATTTTTTGTGTACATACTTCTACCAGATTGTATCACAGTTATTTGATTTAAAACCAACAATTTCAATGTAACTGCAATAAGCTACTACGGAATGAATTACATCGTTTACTTGTAACACAAAAAAAACCACATTATTAATTTAAATTCCCATTTGTACTTAAGATTATTGATGTATGTAATATTTTTGTGCATATAATAATAATTATTTATTTAATGAGAAGAGGCGGGAGTGAAGTGTTATCCATTTTAGATAAAGGCCCATTATCCACTCATTTTTTAATAATATTTCTCTGCAAATAAAAATTATTGTTTGTTATGGAGAAAATGAGCAAGTAAAGTTTTATTTATTTTTAAGAGTGATGCCTGAAACGAAAATTTTTGGGTACTAATGGGCCCGCATGAAGATTTTCTTAGTCGATTAGTAGAATGGCTTTGCGAAGCTCTTCACCTGGAGTGATTGCTAGAAAGATTGATCAGCGACCCGTGTCGGAGCGGTGTTGTAGAAGGAATATAATGTGCAGTATTACATGATTCATCCCATGTTGCTAAGTGAATAATTTTTGTAGTTTTATTTTATGTTCAACTATTTCGATAAGTATAAGTTAAAGATATTTCTATATTTGCCTTTTGCACTTTCACAATATTTCGGCTAATTTGGTGGAGCAAATGTAGCAGGATATCCCGCCGAGATGTCGTTCTCTTTCTCAGGCGGTTGGAGTTTTTGCACTGCTTCTCTCGCGTCTGAAATAAATATTTAATTTATTATGATTCATTCTATTTTATGTTTGATAAAAGACTTACTATATAAAGTAGTCCGCAAATCTTATTTAAATTTAGTTTTTCATACGTATGTATAATTTTTTAGTTTTTTTTATGTTTAATTATTTCGATGAGGATAAGTTAAAGATATTTCAATATTTACCTCCTTTTTGCACTTTCAGAATGTCCCGAATAATTTCGTCGAGTAAATGTAGCGGGATATCCCGTCGAGTCCTCATACTCTCTTTCTTAGGTGATTGGGTTTTCGTACTGCTTCTGTCTGGTCTGAAATAAATATTTGATTTATTATGATTCATTATATATTTTATATTCTATAAAAGACTTACTATATAAAGTAGTCCACATATCTTATTTAAATTTAGTTTTTCATACGTACATGAACCAGATGGTAGTTTTAAGGATGTTTTGTTTTGGCACTGCCTCTTATTTGAAGCACATTTATTAATATATTTTATAAAATCTTTCCGGAATCGGGATAAAAATTATTTGATAGGTGTTATTTATCCACAAATAAAAAAACCATTTATTATACATCAAGAGGGGATAATTTGTTTTCTCACAATTACTGCTGCTACAATTTTAAGCATACAAAGCTGATATTTGGAAGGCTTGACGCAGTCTGTGGTGGCGAAGTGGGGAAGCCGTTGTCGGCTACGTATTGTTATTACACAATATTTAGAGTGTTTTTCACATTTTTCCCCTAAAGTAATTTTTTAGATGTACATCTTTGAAAACAAGGTATACATCTAATAAATAATACATTAATGGCAAAATTAGAAAAGATAAATAAAAGAGTCAATTTTGTATGAAGCAACCAACAGATTTGTAACCAACACGGAAAGCTCACACAAATTAAAAAAATACATTTTGATATATCAATTTGTTGCTAAAATATTAAAACTGTATGCAATTTTAACACGTGAATTCAATTCCGGCGAAAGCGCCTGGCATGCGACAGCGGCTTTCCCAATTCCGCCTCCACTGACTGCATTGATCCTTTCCTGTGAACTTTTCCGCGAATCAGACATGATTATAAACAATAAAATTAGAGTGCATTGATTCCTGAATTTCATAACAATTAATAGAACTCTTTTTCTGCATTTGGTACAAACTTGAGGTTTGCGAAAAAGCTCTGCCGCTTAATGTTCTTGATAATATATAACTCTTGGAGAGTACAATCACTCCCCGAGTCGAAATTTAAAGTCTACTTAGAGTATTTTAGGTACTACATCTTGTAGGTCTTACGAAATTCTATGCAGGTCTTATTAGTATTATGGTAGGACCTATTTAAGACCTGAAAAGTGTCCGAAAAGTCCGTTTCTTCCACTTTTTAGGTACTAAGTAGGTCTTAATATAAAACCTGTTTAGAGCCTTCGTAGACCTCTGATATATCCGAATCGTATCGCTCTGGTACTGCGCTTGCGTCAAATCTAGCGAAAACGATGAATTTTGAAAAAATACATCAGATTTCAACCAAGTGTTTGAAAAAGATGATGGTTGGAACTGGAGGTTGAAGGTTTCTTC
>CAKNWT010253213.1:0-14406 GCA_932066315.1 Andricus coriarius | reverse complement strand
TCATTATCTATCTCAATGTCAAACTTTTAGAAAATATACAGTACCTCAGCGCAAAGAAACTGCTCGAGAGCATAAGCTCTGTTTTAGATGTTTGAAGTATAGCCATCGAAGCCAAAGCTGTAAAACTGGAATATCTTGTTTTCAATGTAAAAAAGCTCATCATACTCTAATGCATACCGATTTATCGTCTCCAGATTCTTCTGAACCATCTTCTAGCAAAATAAATTCTAAACCAAAAGAATTGACACAGTGTAATTCTGTTGCGTCAAATAGCAACGTTGATAAAGAAGTGAATGAAACTGTAGAAGCTTCATCATGTAATACTAATTCTACTGATTCTGCTGTTGTTTTCAGATTTTTTGAGAGTACAAAAACATTATTAGCTACTGCCCAGTGGGCACAAAAATATGAACATCCCAAGAACGTCCTTGGGACGTTCCTTGGACGTCCAATGTCAGTCCAAACAACGTCTCTAAGACGTCTAATGTCCTAAAGATGTCCTAAAGACGTCTTGAAGACATAGGACGTCCTCAGGACATCTTTTGGACTGACATTAGGCGTCTTAAGAGCATCCCTAGGATGTCCAAAAGACATGTTCCAAAATACGTCTTAGAGATGTCCCGAAGACGTCTCTAGGACATCCTTAATTTTTTTGCCCGCTGGGTGCTAAAGTTGTTATTCGCGCTCAAAATGGAAGAAAAATTATAATATGAGCGTTTTTAGATCAAGGCTATATTTATTTCCGAATCTTTGGTGCAATATTTGCGTCATAAGTGTTTTCCCGTAAATACCAAAGTAACCGCCTCCGCGAATGTTCTGATTGGGGTGTCAAGATCTGGAGTCAATCTATTTATCGCACCTACAAATGATCAAAATGAATCATACCCTATTTCTGCATTTGTTTTACCACAATTAATTAAGTACAACCCTCCAAAGATAGAGTTAAATTGTGAATGGGATTACCTTCATGGTCTAGATTACACGGATCCTACACCCTTGAGTAGTGAACAAATTGATTTGATAATCGGTGCAGATTATTATGTCTCGTTTCTTTTGCCAGGGTTATGTAAAGGACCTCCTGGTTCTCTTACAGCACAACATACAGTCTTTGGTTGGATTCTTTCGGGGCCAATTACAACAAATTCTCAAACCCAATCCCACATCAAAATGAATCGTATTTCTAGTCAACAGGAATTGAGCTTTGATTTACAAAGTGTTGGAAGCTTGAGGAAGTTTCGCAACAATCAAAGTTGACAGATGAGGAACAGCGTTGCAAAACTCATTTTATGAAAACGCATTGGCGTACAAAAGAAGGCCGTTATGTCGCACGGCTTCCGCCCAAAGAGGAATCTTTTGATTCTCTAGGTAAATCTTTACCTCGAGCCTTATCTATGCTCTATCGCGTTGAACGCCGATTAGCTAAGAATCCTGATTTAGCAAAACGCTATGAAACTTTTCTAGACGAATACGAAAATTTAGGTCATATGCGTCAAATTTCAGAATCAAGCGAAACAACTCTTCTGAGTTGTCCTCCAGCTTATTAGCCTCATCACCCGGTTGTACGCGAATCAAATACTTCTACTCCAGTTAGGGGAGTTTTTAACGCCTATAGTCCTACTTCTTCAGGAAATCATTAAATTACCTTCTCTTAGTAGGGCCAAAGCTTCATAATGATCTCACAGCTATTATTCTTCGATGGAGAAATATTCAATTTGGTTTAACGGCTGATATAAACAAAATGTTTAGACAAATCTTGTTGGATCCTAGAGATATCGATCTGCAACGCATAGTTTGCCATAAAGGACCTTCTAGAAAGATAGTACACTATCAATTAATGACGGTCACATATGGAACGGCGTCGGCTCCATTCTTAGCAAACAGGGTTTTAAAACAGTTAGCCGAAGATGAAGGTAGTAATTATTCTGAAGCTGGTGAAATTCTTAAAAATTATTTCTACGTCGATGACGTTTTATTCGGAGCAGATACTCTGGAACGAGCTCTTCATTTACAAAAGGAGCTCATTGAGCTTTTAGCTAGAGGAGGACTTCCTCTTCGAAAATGGTCCGCTAATGACCCTGCATTGATAATACATGACAATGCTTCTTCTGAAAATAAAACAGTAACTTTTGGAGAGTTTAAGGATGATGCTAAATCCGTCCTTGGCTTACGGTGGTGTCCAAAATCTGATACTTTTCTGTTTTTAATCAACATTCAAAACATAGAATTTTTTACTAAAAGAATAGTTCTTTCCTTGATAGCTCGTTTATTTGATCCACATGGGTGGTTAGCGCCTGTAATTATGGTAGAAACAATTGTTATGCAGGAACTTTGGCTAAAAAAGCTCGACTGGGATGATATACTCCCAGCAGATCTAAATAATAAGTGGAATGTGTATTACAAAAGTTTGCCTCTAGTTGAAAAACTAACAATATCGCACTGGAATGACCTCAGCTCTAATTTCAAATCGATTGAATTGCATGGATTTGCAGACGCTTCTAATAAAGCTCATGGTGCAGCCATTTATTTAAAAATAATTGATAACACAGAAAAGGTTAAAACTTCTCTATTAATGGCCAAGTCCAAGACGGCTCCTGTCATAACTGTTTGTATACCACGTTTAGTACTTTGTGCCGCAGTATTACTAGCATAACTGGCTCAAAAGGTAGTGAAATCAATTAATCTTTCCAAAGTACCCTTATATTGCTGGTCAGATGCAACCGTTGTATTGGCATGGTTAAGTAAAGTGCTATCTACTGGATTGTCTCTCTCACGGTCTCACTCCAGAGGAATTGATAAACCACCCCTTATGGTGGCAAGGACCACCCTTTTTGCATGAATCTCAGAGAGACTAGCCATATCCTGTTTCCTCTGAAATACTAGAAACTGATGGTACAAAGTACACATCTACTTGCTTAAAAAAGAAAAAGATTCTAAAAAAACCTACCAGAGGTTAAGCTAAATGTAGTTAAAATTAAGCCATGACCATTGGACAACCTTGCCGAAAGAGTGTCTACTTGGCCAAAATTCATTAGAATCACAGCTTATTCCCAGTGGGCAAAAAAATTAAGGATGTCCTAGAGACGTCTTCGGGACATCTCTAAGACGTATTTTGGAACATGTCTTTTGGACATCCTAGGGATGCTCTTAAGACGCCTAATGTCAATCCAAAAGATGTCCTATGTCTTCAAGACGTCTTTAGGACATCTTTAGGACATTAGACGTCTTAGAGACGTTGTTTGGACTGACATTGGACGTCCAAGGAACGTCCCAAGGACGTTCTTGGGATGTTCATATTTTTGTGCCCACTGGGTTGTCTTCGCTTTATAGATCGGGTTTCTAAACGCTCGAATAAATTAAAGGAATCTTTTCTATCTACTGATATTTTAGATCCATCCAAATTCTGTTGGTTTAAATATTTACAAGAACAACATTTTTCAACGGAAATTAAGTTGCTTAAAAATAAAACTTCCCTTAAACGTTCGAATCCTCCAAAATCTTTGTGCCCCTTTTTAGACAGTGACGGTCTTCTTCGAGTAGAAGGTCGACTAGAAAATGCTCCTATCTCCTATGATGCCAAGCACCCTATCATTTTACCAAAAACTCGAGTCACGTATTTGATAATAGAGTAAGCTCATCAGAGAACCTTGCACGGGGGTCCACAGTAAACTCTACATGTCCTCAGACAAAATTATTGGATTCTAAAAGCACGTTATACCGCTCGAAGTACAGTAACAAATGCATTTCTTGTGTCCGAGAAAAGGTCAAAGTCCCTTCTCAAATGATGGGTGAACTCCCTTCTGCTAGGGTGACTATAAGATCTCGACCTTTTGAACATACTGGTCTCGATTACGCGGGTCCAATGTTAGTTAAATTGGGTATAGGTAGAGGTTACAAAGCACATAAAGCATATATAGCCCTGTTCGTATGCCTTGCCACTAGAGCCGTACATTTAGAGCTGGTATATGCTTATACCACTGAGGCCTTTTTGGCTAAAATTAAACGATTCGTAGCTCGCAGAAGAATCCCTTCCAATTTGTATAGCGACAACGGTACCAATTTCCAAGGTGCTAATAAGGAATTGAAAAGAACATTTCAAAACCTAAGAGAAGATGAAACGCTACGAATCTTTTTCACTGAAGAAAATATAAATTGGCATTTTAACCCTGCTGCTGCCCCTCATGTCGGAGGGCTATGGGAAGCAGGTGTTAAAAGTGTAAAACATCACCTACGTCGTATAATCGGTGATCATAAACTCACTATAGAAGAGTTGTCAACACTCCTTTGCCAAATTGAGGCAAGCCTTAATTCTAAACCCTTGTCAGCTGCATCAGATGACCTGGATAATTTGTACTATTTGACTCCAAGTCATTTTCTTATAGGTTCACCTTTGTTATCGGTTCCAGAACAATCAGTTCTTGATTTGACAGAAAATCGTCTCTCTAGATGGCAGTTGGTCCTGCGCTTCAATAAAATTCTATAGCGAAGGTGGTCTCTAGAATACTTTCAGGGTTCGCAAAATCGGTATAAATGGCAAAAACCCAGTCCGAACATTTGTGTAGGAGATATAGTTCTTTTACGAGAAAAGCATAATCCTCCTCGTAAATGGAATTTAGGTCGCGTTACTGCTTGTCATCCCGGTAGAGATAATTTGGTACGATCGATTACTGCCAAGGCTTCTAAAGGTACTTATGATCGACCTATTGTACAAGTTTGTCTCCTACCTATATATAAAAATAAGGAACTATGAGAGTTGAAATTAATTTGTCACAGCGGGCGGCATAGCCGTCTTATATTTACGCATAGATATTTAGAAATGTCTCAGCACATTATACTAATTAATTTTAATAATATAGATATAAAACATTACTCGTAAAACATTCACTTTTACAATCAAAATTGTGTAAAAAATGTGTTGGGTTATAAATTAACTATTCGAAGAAATTGTTATTCTTATATTCCTAATTTATAAACGAAATCATTTTTCTGTCTATCATTAGATCAATTTCGTTTCAATTCTTTGAAACGAGGCGGGCGGTATGTTCACGCATGCTTTAATTAATGAATATAAGTACTCGGACTGAATTACTAATTGATACGAGTGTGTGTGTGAGACGTATGCCTAATTTTCACCTTTATTGATCGACGAAAGCGGGCGAATTTTCAGTGCGAGATAAGAGAGAGAAGCGAGCGGCATGCGTACGCGATAAGCATTTTTGCGAACTCTTATAATTTACAAAATATTACATTTAAGCAGAATGTGTGCAAGTAGAACAATTGACAATAAATAAACGAAAATTCATTCATGTTAGAAAAAAACAGTTTTCTTTGAATTAATAAACCATATCTTCACTCTGATCCTTATCCAGCAACAATCACCCAGTGGGCACAAAAATATGAACATCCTAAGAACGTCCTTGGGACGTTCCTTGGACGTCCAATGTGAGTCCAAACAACGTCTCTAAGACCTCTAATGTCCTAAAGATGTCCTAAAGACGTCTTGAAGCCATAGGACGTCCTCAGGACATCTTTTGGACTGACATTAGGCGTCTTAAGAGCATCCCTAGGATGTCCAAAAGACATGTTCCAAAATACGTCTTAGAGATGTCCCGAAGACGTCTCTAGGACATCCTTAATTTTGTTGCCCACTGGGCAATCTTTCAAACGTTTTAAAAATTATTTCTTAAAGAAGTAAACAGTTGTTATTGTTATTATTATTATATGCTATAATATCACTGCTGCAATTTTTTGATATTTATGATAGTATTGTTTGATTTAATTAAAAATCTGTTTAACTTCCAGCTGTAAGTGTGATTTTTGCTTACCTAAACTTTAACTTTGATTTGATCGAAATGAGGTTTTAAGAATTTCCAACTTCAAAAATACGCCGCTGATATGCTTTTCATCATGAATTGAGCTGTGTCCGTTGGCCAATAAACTCGATTTTTTGTTCGGACAAATAATATTTTAGGACGTCTATTGGACGTCCAAAAGACGTCCACGAGGCGTCCGTTTCAACGTACATATAAAAACATTTCTTAAAATAATTGCTGATAACGTTCATGATTAGTTCATACATTTTATGACATTTCTAACAAATTTAATTAACAACTTATGAATTTTGCTGAAATTACCATGAAGTTCACAATTCAAAGGACTGATATCGAAACAAACACGAAATTTTCCGTCAACAAATGCTCGAATAGTGCATTTACTTAATATATTTTTTTGAAAAAGACAAACAATTTATCAAATTTTAAAGCTCATGACTTTTAAAATTTTTTAGTATAAATCTCGTCCTTTTTGTATTTCTTGAAAATTATTCCAAGAATACAATTTCGAACCAAACTCAATAATAAAAAAGTAGAACCTTTAAAAAAGATTTTGTTAGCAAAAGAGCCCGTATGGCCGCTTCCTTGGCGGACCGGCCGAACGCAAGCATTACGCTCCCATATAGCACACTTCCCGAAAAAACCTGGTCTTTTCTTGGGGCTTGGTCCAAGTGGCCGTAAGAAAAAGCCAGGTCGGTCCCAGTTTTAGACCTATGCTTAGACCTAGGTTAAAACATAGGTTCATGTCCGCCTAAATTTCTTTACTGAAAAAAATTGAATTCATTTTTACGTGAATTTTACAAAGAATGTAATATTGTTAACAAAAATAGTATTAACTTAATAATCCATCGCGAAATTGATAATTTCATAAAATTGTATATAAATATAATTTTATCATGCTAAAAAGTGACAAATGATTTTATTTTGTTTTTCAAATTCTTTTCCCATAATTTCGAGAAAGCTATAAATAATTGAATTATTTATTATTCTTTGACAGAACAGCTATCAAAGAATTTCAAAAAAATCTAAAATATTTTACAATAATATTTCAGACTTCAAAAACGGCGAGCCGATGCAATGGCAAGCTCAATACGTGGTCGCGAGTTACCTCGGACTTATTTTCTGGGCGATTCATTTCTCTTGCGAGAAGGAGTCGCAGCTAATGCGCTGCCCAGCGACTTCGTTCGGAACTAATGTTCTGACTTCCGCGAATCATAGTTCAGAGCTAAACCTCTAGGCAGCCCATTAGGTGTGACTGCTGCTCGCAAGAGAAATGGATCGCCCAGAAAATAAGTCCGAGGCAACTCGCGACCACGAATTGAGCTTGCCATTGCATCGGCTCGCCGTTTTTGAAGTCTGAAAAATTATTGTAAAATATTTTAGATGTTTTTGAAATTCTTTGATAGCTTTGCTGTCAAAGAATAATAAATAATTTTATAATTGATATTTTCTCAGAGATTATAGGAGAAAAATTGGAAAAATAAAATAATGGATACTTTTTGGCATGATAAAATTATATTTTTATAAAATTTTATCAATTTTGCAATGGATTCTTTAATTAATACAATTTTTGTTAAAAATATTACATTCTTCAGCAAATTTACGTGAAAATGAATTCAATTTTTAAAAATAAAAAAATCTAGGCGGACATGAACCTGTTTTAACCTAGGTCTAAGCATAGGTCTAAACCTAGGACAGACCTGGCTTTTTCTTTCGGCCACGTGGACCCAGTCCCAAGAAGAGACCAGGTTTTTTCGGGAAGTGTGCTATGTGGGGCTATAGCGTAATGGTGAAGTAATGGTAAAGTAATGCGAAAGTAATATGGCATTATAATTATTAAGAGAAGCAAAATACATATGTAAACTTTTGCAATCATAATAATACGTTAAAATTTACGTTAAATTGTCATCTCGTAATTGCAACAGGTTTTTTATTCGGCGTTAAAAAATAAAAAAACAAAGTGGCTGTTATTAAATTCGAGCCCCTGTATGTTGGCAGCCCGCTTGAAGCCTCCATTAGCAGACTGCAATGAGAGCCACATTACTTTTTCATTTTTTCATACTGAAAATGAAACTTCTTGCAATTACGACATGGCCATTTAACGTAAAATTTAACGTATTATTATTATTGCAACAGCTTACATATTTATTTTACTTCTCTTAATAATTATAATGTCATATTACTTTCGCATTACTTTACGATTACTTTACCATTATGCTGTAGCGTAATGCTTGCGTTCGGCCGGTCCGCCAGGGTCATCACAGAAAAACTGTTGTAATTGTTATTATATGCTATAATATCACTGCTGCAATTTTTTAATGTTTAGTATATGTTTTTCATCATAAATTGAGATGTGTTATCTTTTAGAGTTCATGTACGTTTTGCACATGTAAAATATGTTTAACGGATTCTTTTTCAAAACTGAAGCAAACCGACAGTACGATCTATATTTGAGTCGATGGAATCAAACCTTTTAAAAAGTGTGAAAGAAACTTCGGCAGAAATTTTAATTCTAAACAAATTTTTACCCCTCACATTTACTCTTTTTCAGGTTTTCTGAACATATTGAGACATACGCATTATCATTGTCATGATTAAAACAAAAACTATACGTCTTATTGAATAATGATTCAAATCAAATTTGTAGACCTTTTCCAGGCGAACAATCTGCTTGTTAATATTCTTTCGTGTCTCCCGCAGTTTGGTCGGAAAATGGCATTTTTTTATTCTTTAAAAACGTTATCACGATTAAAACCAAAAATATACGTCTTATCAAAAAATATTTAAATTAAGATTGAAACGAAATCCATTTTTCCATGAATAACCTTCGCAAAGTAAGCAAAAATTGAAAAATTTATTGATAAATTTGTAGATATTTTGAGATGAACAATTTTGTTTATTAGTATTTTCTTGCACCTTGCACAGGTCAAAAATGACTGGCTTCTTTTTAGGCCTTAAAAAAGTGTGCCAAAGCACAATCCAATCTGATCAATCTTTCGAAAGTTATCGTGCCTACACCATACCACAGACAGACACCTTCGTACAAATCGTTTTTTCTGACTCAGGGGGTCTCAAAACGTGGAGATTTACTAAAAACCGACTAAGTCAAATTTTACATAAAACCAATACCTTCTCATTAGGATGAGAATGTAGAAACAAAGGCATCTCTGTGATCTAGCTTCATGCTGTGAATAGAATTTATTAAATGTAAACAGAATGTATTACTGCGAATATACGCAGATCATTATTTTTAATTTGATATAATTTTATAACAGTGCCTCATTTGTAGAATTTTAAATTGTTGTAAAATAATAATAATTGCTCAGAAACTGTTTAAGTACTTTCTTTTTTTATTATTATTTTTCAGACAGATAAATCGAAATGGCGGAGCAAAGCTTGGAAATCCGATGGGATGTAAAAAACGTGGACTTGCTTTGAAAGGAGAAAATTTCACTTATATCAACCACTGTCGACGAGGAAGAAGTACTTTGTTTTCACAAACGGTGTTTAATACTTACGCCAGTAATTGAACCAGAGAAAGATGAAGAAAAAATTGCGCGAATCGAAAAAGCGACGGAAAAAAGATATTTATCCTTGTATCTTTAAAATTTGGATTTGGATGTTTGTAGAGTTTCGTGTTTAATTTTCTATGTGACTTTTTCGCTCATTCATCCTATCCAAGGAGAAATACTTCAACTAAAATACAATTGATTGTAAAACTGCAATAAAACGTTTCTTTTAAAACGTTTATTGGATACTATTATTTACTATGAATATTATTGTGATTCATACTGATGGCAATAGATATACAAAGCTATAGGACGGGCTCTGATTGGTCAAGAGGCGTGGCCGAAAAGGATGGGGGTAGGAGAGGGGCGTGGCCTCTCCTGATTGGCCGAGGGGCGCATGCTAAAAACAAAATGGCGGTCATTGAGGGGCGTGTCCTACAGCAAAATGGCGGACATTGAGGGATGTGGCCTAAAAACAAAATGGCGGTTATCCTAATTGATCGGACGAATTATTCCGAGTTCGAAAAAGGGAGGGACCACACATGATTCCATCGCATAAATAATTCTTAGCTGGAAAGGGGGAGGGGGCCCCACCCCCTCCCTGTGTGTACCTGTGATTTTTCATAAATGGAAACGTTCCACCTCAAAAGGGGGAGGGGGCCGCACCCCCTCCCTGTTAGTCTAAGAGTAGAGGCTGTAAACTCTTGAGTTGGAAAAGGTGAGAACTAATTATAACGCAAATTAATTATCCTAATCTTACTTTCTATTAAGGTCGAAAAATGAGTGTCAAAATAACAACAAAGCTACAATTACTTAAAAGGTATGTATAACATTCAGTTTACTAATTGAAACTTTAAATTATCCTAAACTATTCTAAATGGCAGGTAGTAAATATAGACATTGTATTTCATTATAATTCCATATATGTTTTTATTAACTTTTCAACAAAATACATTTAATTATGTACATGTAGAAAAAATAAGTGCAACCTCGCCAACAATAAATTAGATTAAGATGGTTGTCAGTTCCATAAAAACGATTTCAAAATACAATTCGACAAATTGCTTTTCAAGTTTTTTTTTAACCTGACTTTTAAAGTATGCAGATTTAAATTTAATTATCTGACGGATTAATTCTTCATTCGGTGCGTTTATATTTTCTGAGACTAAATAATTTACAATCGTTTCAATAAAAAAATCTTTACATATTTCTACGTTTTTCAATAATGGTTAAATCCTCATAAACCTTTCATCGACACACACAATAACATTTTTCAGTCCTTCGAAACTAGACTTCTGAAAAATTATTTCGGGGCTATACACTTTTCGCTTCTTCGTGTCAACGAAGCCCTGCTACGTGTCATTGTTAGCCTCGTCGTTGCGTTCCTTGCCGTCTCTCAGAAGTATCCCCTTGTTTCCGTGAGCGGTCGTAAACACGAGCGTGTATTATAAGTATGATTCTATTATATCCAAGTGTTGTTGGAGTTTTGCCCAAGTTTCCGAGTCCAAGGTAGTACCACTACCTGAACTCTTCATAATTTTAATGACCGGTTGAAATTTTCCATGCGATTGAACCTCTAGTCCAATTAGAATCGTCTTGGAAAATGAATGATTAAGTCCGTAAACAGTTGGCAGAATCATTTGTTGTGTGGTTCTCTTCGTGAAATTTGTAGACATCATGACCAACCGTTTAAGAGCAGCCTTGGTGAGTATTTGTTTAAGAGGTGTTGATTTGGGTTTAATAATTTTTATTTTTGGTGTCTCAGGAACAGTTTTCTTAATCTGTATGTCAGACGAAACTTCGATAGTTTGAGTGGCCGTGGAATTTGAAAAATCAATGACCTGCGACGATTCTATCTCTACTGAATCGATTTTAATTTGCGACACAGTCGCTCGTTCAGATATAAAAACTCAACTGATTCAAAGAGGTTCCTCACATGGTTTTATATATGGGAAATATTTCAGGATTGGGGATAGCATTCTTTGTTGAGTGGGGAGAACCATATGTGGCGAGCGTGGGAATCGCCGTTAGGTCACACGTGTGAAGGAATAATATAACACGGTGTTACTTAGAAATTACACAATAGACCAGGTATTTCATAGAAATCATACAAAAGTATCAATCTGTCATAGAAATCCGACAAAAGAACACATGTCTATTATAAATCATACAAAATAATCCTAATTTCCGCGAAAATTACATAAAAGGACACGTGTGTCCTATAATTCGCACAAAAGAATTAGAAATTACACATTAGACCAGGTGTTCCATTAATATCATATAAAGGAATTCGAATGTCATGAAAAGTGGATAAAAGAACACATGTCTATCAGAAATCAAACAAAAGAATCCTAATTTAATCGGAAAATTACACAAAAGTACACGTGTCTCCTATAAATCACACAAGAGAATTAGAAATTACACAATAGACCAGATGTTCCATTGAAATCACGCAAAGGAATCCATATGTCGTGAAAAGTGGACAAAAAAACACATGTCTATCAGAAATCATAAAAAATAATCCTAATTTTATCGGAAAATTACACAAAAGTACACGTGTCTTCTACACATTACACAAAATAATCTATATGACATTGTTAGTCTCGTCGTTGCGTTCCTTGCTGTCCCTCAGAAGTACCGCTTTGTAGTCGTGAGCGGTCGTAAACACGAGCATGTATTTACTCAATTCAATGGTTTACAGGTATAAAGGTGCATTCTCGAAACAGAAGTATGATTCTATTATATCCAAGTGTTGTTGGAGTTTTGAGCAGTATGATTCTTTATATCCATATGCTATGGGAGTTGTACCCAAGTTACAGAGTCGAAGGTGATACTGTTGAATTGCCTGAATTGTTCAAAATTGTAATGACACGTTGACATTTTTTATGTGATTGAATCTCTAGTCCAATTCGAATCGTCTTGCAAAATGAATTATTAAGTCCGTAAACAGTTGACAGAATCATTTGTTGCGTGGTTCTCTTCGTGAAGTTTATAGACATAATAACCAAGCGTTTAAGAGCAGCTTTAGCAAGTACTTGTTTAAGAGGCGATGTCCCTGGACTTTGAAAAATCAAAGACCAACGAGGATTCTATCTCTCCTGAATCAGTGTTAACTTGCGAGATAGGAGCTCGTTTAGATGTAAAAACTCAACTGATTCAACGTGGCACAATGCGTCGGTTTATGTATGCAAAATGTATGAGGAATGAGGGAGCTCATTGTTTGGTGGGGGAGAGCCATATGTTGTGATCGTGGGAATAACCGTTATGCCACGCATGCGAATAAAACTGGTTTCTTTTTAACAGGCAAACAAAGGATAGAAGTATGCGTTCCCTAGAAATTACACAAAAGAACACGTGTTTTCCACAAATCGCATAAAAGAATCCCTATGTCATGTAATTTACACAATAGAACACATATTTTCCATAAATTACATAAACGTGTTTAGTGGGGGTGTAATTGGTATAAACCGGTTTTTCACGTGTAAAGCATCCCTGGTGTAATGGAATAAGTGGCGGTATTTTCTTTCTATTCGCTAAATGTAAAAACAGTCTTCTATTATCTGCAGGTTTATGATTATGTATTTTATATAAACTAATTTTTCCAGTGCAAAGCAGGATTAAAAATAATAGAAACGGAAACATTAATAAAAACAACAAATTTTTAAGCAAAGGCGTTACCATTAAAGCTAATTTTTTTCATCTGTCATAAAATGTTATCTAGTTTCTGTGAAAGTATTGTTCCGCTGCGTAGGCAAAATTCACAACTGAAAATAATTTCGAGACAAATTTCCCATATTGTTATTCCTGTCATGTGTTCTTTAATTTTAATTGAAACTAAATATTTTTCTAGACTCAAAAAAATTTTGAGCGCCGAATAATACAAAAAATGTTTGAAAACTGTATGCAGGAAAGTAAAGAATAATTCTGATTAAATATTTATTAGTGCGAATACTTAATTGCAAAAGGTCATTTATTAATCTGAAAAATAAGTCTGTAATTAATCTCCAATACTAGTCTTGTACGAGGAAAAAATGTCAAAAATGAAAATAATTTTTTATGTCTGCTGGTTCATATGTATAGGGTGTTGGATATACTAATCTTTCTCTTGAAAGGAAAAACTATTGGCATGTGTGTACGTAAGAGAGGAGGGAGATGACAATGCTTAAACCGATTTAGTGGGGGTTATTTTGTATAAACCGGGTATTCAGGTATATTTTTCAGGTAAAACAGGTTTCAACATGCTAGAAACGGAAACATTAATCAAAGCAAAAGAAAAATTTCAAGGGAAGCCATTCCACAAAAGCTATTTATTTTTCATCTGAATAATGTTCAGAACCAATTTATAGAAAAAAGATATGGAAAAAAATTAAATATAATTTATGGAGAGCCCGTTGCCAAACAAGGTTCTGAAAAATAAGACAAACTTCAATGAAAATTTCAGAAAAAATTTAACAATAATTTTCTAAACATCATTATGTGTGCTGTTTTGATAAGCATTTAAACAATATGTGATCAATTATATCGTCAAAAATAATTGTACTTTTTATAATATTTTAAAATAACAAAATTAAGTTTTGAATATATCAAAAGGTAAAACCAACTGAAAATATACAGATTGTTTCATACAAGTATCCCCTAAAAGTTATAATCTTTATACTCTTTCAATATAATATAAGTGACTGAATAATTGAATTTAATAAAACTATGTATAAAAATAGTAATAGAATAGAAAATTTTGACAAAAAAACTTTAGAAAAATACATATATAAAAATAATAGTGTAAACAATGAATATTTGGAAGAAAAAATTTAACTATTAAAAATGTGATAAACTTTTGTAACACTTAAAAATGTACAGAGAATTTTAAACGAAAATATTATACAAAAATTTCGCTCATTTCCATTTTCGTTGAAAAAATAAAGTAAAATTATTTACATTTAATTCAACAAAATTATTTATTCACTTCTGTTATTATTTTGAAATACTTAAAATATTAAACCATTCTTTTACGATATTCTTTTCAAAATTCTCTGTTCATTTTTGAGAGTTTTAAAATGTATACTAAAATA
>CAKNWT010253177.1:0-10692 GCA_932066315.1 Andricus coriarius | reverse complement strand
CTACCGACCTTAAAATAAAAATTGTAATAAACCTCAAATTTCATTTTAAATAATCAAGGATTTAGTGAAATACTCCTGTTTTTGGTACTTAAACCTTCCCTATTTTTAATTTTACTCTACATATCCCCTCAAAATCATGAATTTCAAAGGAATCTAGAAAAATAATCCACCTGATTTTTCCTGTGTATTCGCGCATGCGCATTAAAGTTTCTAGTGAAGCTTCCTTTTCCGTCTGTTAAGAAAAAGGTTGGTGTCAATTTTTAGGAGGATTCGAGAAAATCCGTTTTTTACGCGATAATCGTCAAGCGGACGATATCGTGAAGTAAAATTCGGACATCCGCATATTCCGAGTGTTTCCGGAATTCCGATATTTTTTGGATCTTTTGTGAAGTTTAGTTTTATTTTGCAGAACCAAAATGGTCCAGCGTCTTACGTACAGGCGACGGTTGTCGTACAACACAAAAAGCAACAGGAGGCGTGTGTAAGTATTCAATTTCTACATTTCATTATTTAATTATACTATTTATCCAAAAAATTCCTAAAAAATCGGGATTATTTTCTCAAAAAATGCGGGTTTTTGTTCCGATCTGTGTGAAATTTTGAGGTTATGTTTTGGTTCTCGACGTAAATTCCCACGTGGACTAAATTCTGTTGTGGATTTAACTCTCTTGAGTGGATCAAAATTAGTTTGAAGCTTTTAAACGAGATGAGGTTTTGATTTATTGAACTTCTATTAAATTGGAAATATAGAGGTAAAGAGATTGAGGTAATGTGAAAGTGGGGTTATGTTCTACGTTGAATATCTGTCAAATTATTTTTTTGGAGTTTTCGGACTCAATTATTGGGTTTAGTATTAAATTTGAGTAATTTATTGATTGCATTTGAGTTTATTTGAGAGTTTAAGGTAATATGCTGATATATTTTGGATATTATAACAGTATTTGTAAATTTGTGAAATGTTCACTATTTGGCCAATATTGGTTTTAAAGTCGGAAATAGTTGATAAATTTTTGGTATTAGAAGATGAAGATTGAGTGTGAGTAAAATTTCAGGTTCATTGAAGATTCAAACCGTGTTTGTATTTGTTAATTTAGGAAATTTGTTAGATCGAAAATGTCGCTTACGTCCTGTAAGAATGCGTGTTTGAACATATTTTGTTATACATTTAAAATAGCAAAAACGGAATGTCTATAAACATGTGGAAAAGTCTGAAGTTTAACAAAAAAATTATAACAATAATTAAGTTTTAAATTATAGATCTAGGTAAAAAGAAAAATGTGAGGCTCTTGGATTGAAGGTCGTCTGACCTCAAATTTTAATCACCTCATTTTATTAAATAAATAGTATAATGAAATAATTTTGAGATATTAAGCGGTACTCCTTTTTTATATAGAAGTGTATATGCAGAGGAATTTATTCATGTTTGCATTAGATTAAATTTGTGAATGGTAATTTCAACTAACTTGGCCATTCGAAAACTTCATTTTATGCAAAAGTTAATAAAGTGAACAGTTTTTCCCTCTGTATAAGGCATACACAGTTATATTTAAAAGAGGACTACCGCTTACTATTTGCAAAATATTTGTTGAGTAAAATGAGGCAATTGAATTTTGAGGTTAGAACAATTTCTGACAAAATCATTTTAAAAGTACACACAAAAATATTACAATTTGAGGTTCAGTTTTAAATTGTATAAATGATTGGAAGTTGAAGACAAAAATCGTTAACCGAATTTAAAATTTATAAAATTCATTGTTAACTAACAAAAAAGTTGGAAAATATATTTTCTGTAGGCAAATCAGAATAAAAATTAAATAAATATACATTTTGAGGAACTGTTATAGAAACTTCATGATTATATGTTTCATATTTTACAAATCATAATCTGTTTCGATACTGTAAAGACATAGCTTTAAAACCTTAAAATATATTGATTATTTCGGATATGGTCTAAAATTTAAGAAAACCTTTTGAGAGAATTTAATCCTTCAAAGATAATTTTTTTTTAGTTTTGACGTAATTAAAATAAAGAGAACTTAATAAATCATCAAAAAAAAAGGTGAAAACAACATTCTGACCGATAGTGTAAAGCATTCATTGTTTAAACAAATATATATCATATTTGATGCAAATTTTTTTTATTAACACGTTCTAGAGTGAATTAAATATATGCTTGTTCTAAATCATATACTGTTTAATCCGAAAACTATGTTTTATTTTACTTTGACTTCTTTCATGATTTGAATTTAGCGCCCTTTCTAATTTGAGGCGATACTTTTTCCCGCAAAATTTAAATAATGTAATAAATATTGGCTTATTTGTTAACAAATGTAGCTACCTAAGCAATTACAATTTGAAATTAAACGTTAGATGTAAATAGGAAGACATTTTTGTTTTCAAAGTTAATAAAAATAGAAGATATGATTTTTTAAATTCTAATTCAAAATGCTCATGGATGCTCATTAAATTCTGAAAGTACATAAAGGGTGAGCATATTCTCATGCTCGTGAGAATTTCTCAGAGCATTTAAACTCTTTATATTTTAGATCATGTATTTAAATTGCAGGCCTCACAGACCGGTCCCTATATCCCCTATTGTACCCTATATTCAGTACCCTTTTGTCAAGATTTGGTCCCTATGGTACTCTATTTGCAGCCCATAATGGAACTTTAAAAAATTGTATAATTAATTTCAGGATATTTTGAAAGAATCCGAGAAATTTTTAATAGATTTCAATAATCTGAAGGGATTTTTAAGATTTTAGGGTATTAAAAAAAATTCTAAGGAATTTTCAAGAACTTTTAAAAGTTTCAAGGGATTTCAAAGGATTTTAAAAGATTTCAGGGAATTTTTTATTATTTTTATTAATTTGAAGGGATTTCAAAGCGCTTGAAGTATTTTAGGATAAAGAATTTTCTAAAATATTTGGAAATATATGAACCTATAAGGTTTTAAGTTATTTTAAAAGATTTCACGGGATTTTATAAGGTTATCGAGGTTTACAATGATTGTAAGGGTTTTTTAAAACTTTCAATGTATTTTAATACATTTTCCAGGACTTCAGGAAATTTCAGATTTCATAGAATTTCACAGGATTTTATCATTTTGATTGAATTTAAAAGATTTTAATCACGAGAAGTAAGGTGTTTCGTAGGGTTTCAATTATTTGAAATTATTTTTTGGAATTCCCTGAATTCTTTTAATTCTTTGGAATTTTTTTTAATATACTTGAATTCTTCTAAATTTAATCAATTTTACTTAATTCAATGACTTTTTTAAAAGTTTTTATTTAATTGATCCTTAGGATCTGTTGATAAAATGATCAAAGTATTTGAAATATTTAAATGTATTTTTTTAAATACCTTGGCATTTTCAAGAGCTTCAACATTTTTTTAAGGATTTCAAGACATTTTAAACGATTTGAAATATTGTAGGTTATTTTAAAATATTACAAGTAATTTTTAATTGAGTTAAGTAATTTAATCGGATTTCAACGGATTGGCAATATTTTAGGGTATTTTAAAAGATACCCAGGCATTTTCAAGAGCTTTGTACAATTTCAAGGGATTTACAAGGGTTTTAATAATTTTAAGGGATTTAAAAAAAATTGTATGCAGTTTTAAAGAATTTCGGAAGATAAAAATGGATTATCATGGCGGAAACCTACCCTGGACAAAGCCGCGAGAGAAATATTACATCGGGAGATTTCCCGTATTTCATATTTCTCGCAATATTTAAAATTCTGCTATTTTAAATGGTGAAAATGACAGCAATTTTTTTGACAAAAATCACGTCGTCTTGAATATAATGCTTATTAATAATATATTGGCGGTTTCGGCTATTAAATATTCCAAAATTTCATATGAAAATTTCAAGAATGAATAATAATTCTAAATGAAGATTTAAAATTAAAAAGGTTGAACCCTAAATTATTAATTTTTAAGTGATTTAAATGTACTTAAATAATTAACAATTTTAAAGAGTTTGTGTACAACAAAATTTTAATATCACAATTTTTTGACTAAAGTTTTTTTCAGTTTTAAATGAAGTTCGCATTTGTTTAAGTTTCAAAGTTCCGGGGTAGAAATTTGTTCATTTTTAATGTTTCATATTTAAAGTTACTATTTATTTTGAAGTTTTTTTTAGAATAATTCAATTCATTGTTTGATTTTAGAAAAATGGTGTAATTAGCTTTAATATTACATTATAATTATGTTATGTAATAACAATATAAAATTCTATAGTTTCAGAAGCATTGACTTTGAAAGATTTAATTTGCTTTTTAATATTAAATTATCATATCTTAATTGCTTTAAATTTAAAATTGTTCAAAGTCAAAAATTTTCAATTTAAATTATTTAATTTTGAATGATTTCAATTATAATGGTTGTGTAAATTTGCATATTTGTCGTGTTGGGAAATAAAAATCCAGAGACGTGAACGCGAGATTTGCGCGCATGGATTTACTGCTAGTGTGTAATAAAACCCATCTCTTTATTTTCCTTTTTATTAGACACACATTTGTCCTTATCCCACTTATTATATGATTCAAAGACAATCAATTTCTTGCAAAAAGGTTTATTGATGCTTACCGACATCCGCAATTGATCATATATGTGAAAAAATGTGAGTTTCGCAAAGAGAGTTAAATTTTTCTCTAAACCGTGAGAAATCACGCATATTTACCGGGAGAAAGCCGGGAGACGAAAATGTAATAAATAGTGGGCACCCTGATTATACAGGACCTATAAGGTTTTAAGATATTTTAAAAGATTCTAAGAGGTTTTATCAAATTTCCCAAAATTTCAATGATTTTAAAGGATTTTAAAAGCTCCCAAAGTATTTTAATAAATTTTTCGGGAGTTCTGGAAATATCATCAAATTTCAAAGAATTTATTCATGAAAAGTCTGGAATTTAGTAGGGTTTCAAAGATTTTACTCAATGTTGAACTCTTATAACTCACCTTAAAATCGTAGGCATTCCATCAAATTCTTTTGAGTGCCCTTTTAATGTTTCTAAACTCATTTTAAACTTCATAAATTCAATACATTTTTTCATATTTTGAATTGCTTTCAATTCACTTAATTGCTTTTTAAATTCAGTTTGATTTTTTTTTATGAATTTCATCGAATTCTTCTCATTTCCCTTAAATTCTTCTAAATTCACTCAAATTTGATCGTAATCAGTGGGATTTTTTCCAATTCATTTGAATTCTTTTGAATTTAACTCGATTTTTTTGTAGTCATTAGTCACTTCTGTAGTTAGAAATTAGTAGGGTTTCAAAGATTTGAAGAGATTTGAATTTTTTAATTCATCCTGAATTCTTTGGAATTGTCTTGAATTTTTTTATTTACCTGAATTCTTCTAAATTCATTCCAATTTTACGGAAATCAATTGAATTTTTTTGATTTTTAAAATTGTTTACAATTCATTTGAATTTTTTGGAATTTAACTTAAATTGTTTTGAATTTGTATGAATTTATCCTGAATTTGATACCCTTTGAGCGCGAAAAAAGTGTCCTATGAGCGTGACAAAAAGTACCCTTTGGTCCCTATATTCTATCCCATAGGGACTGTGAGGCCTGAAATTGAATTATTATTAAATTTAAATTTGAAAAAATTAGAAATTCAAATGAATGATATTTTTAAAATTAGCATTTCAATTGTTTAATTTAAATTTGAATTTCGTAAAATGCGTTTCTGAAATTTAAATATGTGAAGGACGTACTCTACAGATCTGTGTTTAAAAATCTTTCAGTGTCCGCACTCCTGGTGGCAAATTAGTTTACCAGTACTTGAAGAAGCCGAAGAAGATCCCAAGATGTGGACAGTGCAAAGACAAACTAAGAGGCATCCAACCGGCAAGACCAATGGAACGATCTCGCATGTGCAAGCGTAAGAAGACCGTAAAGCGCGTATATGGTGGAGTCCTTTGCCACAAATGTGTCAGGGAAAGGTATGTTACCAATCTTCAAAGCCATTATTCCAACTTTATAATACTTAACACTAAACAATTACGTTCGCAGATTTATAAAAAAAAATTTCACTATTTCATATTCTTTTAAGGGCATGTGATACTTCAATCGGGTTCAGTTCCCCCGGGTTTTTGTCCACAAAACTTAAAATTTGTAAAAACTGAATTCGGAGATGCTATAAAATAGAATAACGGACGTCCCTGAACTCTTTTTTTAAGGGATAATAGCAAAAAAACATATTCTGCTAAATAAAATTTTTCTGTGTATGCACTATTTGGGGGTTAGGATCGGTTGTCAAGTCTCTGTCATTCCGATTGCCTACAAACAAGCTTAGTTCCGGGACATTAGTTACTATGTTTTATTACTTGTCCTAAGTTTTCGACCAAAAATATTGTGTAGTTTGGAAGTAAAGCTGCGGGGAGAATTGTAACACACATAACCTCAAAATACACACATATCAATCAAATTTAGCAAAATGAAATTTTTTTTAATTATTCCACAATAGAAGAGTTCGGGGACGTCCGTTAGCATGTTCGCTATCATTCCCCAAATTTTTAAGGCAAAATCTTTAGTATCACATGCCCTTAAGGCCATGTAATATTTACCCAGTTCCTACTTTACCGTCATTTTCGTCGGAACAATTTACGTCCACTTGAATTCAGATGTTGAGTTGACTATACACACATTACTTAGGGCTTTTTATTTTTTTCCCCAAATTTCCCATTCGAAATCCAAATTCTGGTGGGTGTGAGTTTTTACAAAAAATGTCGATAAGGTAGGAATCTAGTAAGTATTACGTGGCCTTAAAGTTAATTTAGCAAAATACACTTTTGGTTTAACTGAAGTCTCCAAATTCGTTATTTCCTATTGTATATTTAATTGTAAGTAAACCCTTGTATGTGCGATTAATGTGCGCTTTTTTATTTTATTTAATAATCTAGAGTGTTTAATAAAGAAATAAAATCTTTAAGTTTCGCATCAAAATCATAACACGATTTTATCATAATTGAAATATTTAATTTGGAAAACTGTACAAATGATTTTAATTAAAAAAGGAATATTCAAATATTGTTTTATTGAATTTATATTATTTATTACAGGATTGTCCGCGCTTTCCTGATTGAAGAACAGAAGATTGTGATCAAGGTTATCAGGGCGCAACAAGCATCTGCGAAAACGAAGAAGACCGAAAAGTAAAGTTACAAACAACTTTTTCTTTATCTTAAATAAAAACTGAAAAATCGAATATATGTGAGTCCATTTTTTCTTATTCAAAAATAGTTTTCTGAACCTATTTAACAAATCCTTTCCCAACGATTTTGTATTTTATAACCACTTCAAGTTGATTGTAAATTTTAGAATCTATTTTGGTTGATTTTCAAGTTTTACAGATCGTTTAAAGTCTCCAACCCTCCACATTTTGAAACTAAGTTTAGATCACATTTTATATTTTTAAGGATCCTTTTTGATCTAAATTCAAACTTTAGTATTCATTTAAACTTTATAATGATTTTACAACAGCATTATTTCTTAATAACATTTTTTAGGTTCAGTTTTATATTCCGAAAGCGATTAGAAATCGATTTTGAAAATAAAGAAAGACCATTCGAAACGCTAATTTTAATATTAAATAATTATTTTTAAATTTTAATCTGATAGGCCTAGATTTATAAATAACTTTAATAAAACTCTTCGAAACTAATTTATTTGTACTGAGTTTTATTTTTATCTTAAATTTTAACTTTCCAATTCAGTAAATTTTCTCTTGATCTAAACCTTTTTTTAATTCTTTAAATATTGACGAGATTTGACATAACATTGAATGAAACTACAAAGTTTAAAAGTTCAAAAATCTTAGGTCTGTAAGCATTCCAATTTTAAAAAGATGTCTTCAAATTTGATCTGAAATTAATATCTATTAAATTTGATTTTTAATTAATTTTAATCAAATTATTATATTTATTATAATTAAAGGAGTAAATTTTATTTCAGCCTGTTGGCCTTAAAAAATTGAGTTGCTTACACTTTCCTTTTTCACAGAATTGTCCTTAAAACTAACAGGTGCAACATATATGTTAGTGGACTGTTGCTTTTCTGTGCATCCAAAAGTTGAAAAGCGTTCTCACCAAAGTCTTCAAAAAAGCCCGATTTTTTGCTTAAAAGCACAAACTGTTTTTGGTTTCTTTGTAACTCAGATCCTAATTAACAGGTGGATTTTGTCAGGGAATTTTTGTAAACCTGGAAATGTCAGGGATTTTTTTCGAGAGCGTGCTTAATTTTTTTTAATTGCAATGTAAAATTGAATAACAATGATTCTTTATTTGTAGAAGTAGTTCAAAATTCGTTTTTTTCTTGGTTGCAATTAATTTTTTTAAATGAAAAGTTAAATGTTCTATTTTTGTTAGGAAATTCAACAGTTTGTTTGCAATTTTTCCCCTTTCTGAGCTGAAAATTCAAAACTCATTAATAGAAGTCGTCTTTTTCATGTAATTCAACTGTTTTTGATCAAAAGTTGAAAGATCAATTACAAAATTTTTCGTTTAGAATTCATCTTTTTTGGAATGAAAATTTCATTTCTTGGTTGAAAGTTAAACTATTTTGTTAAAAATTATTTTGTTGAAGATTTATCATTTAAATTGAAAATTCATGTCTGGTTGAAAAAATATCCATTTAAAAAAAAATTTGTTTCTTATTTGGTTAAACATTAATTCTTTTTTTTTTACTGAGATTTTAACTATTCCAGTTGCAAATTTAACTATTTTATTGAGATTTTTGTTTGTTTTAAACTGAAAGTGTAACTATTCCAGTTAAATATTCCATCATTTTAGTTAAAACTTCATCTCTGGTTTGAGATTGAACTATTCCAGTTGAAGATTCATAATTTTAGTTGAAAATGTAAAAAAAAAAATTATTAGTTTATAATTCAACTATTTGGTGGAAAAGTGATATTTTTTAGTTGAAATTCATACAATTTGTGGAAAAATCGTCCTTTTTGGTAGAAAATTAATCTTGTTTGAAAATTTATCTGTTTGGTTCAAATTCACGTATTCCAGTTAAACATTCAACATTTTAGTTGAAAATTCATCACTTTGTTTGAAAATGTAACTGTTTTTTTTTATTGTTTTTTTTTTTTAACTGAAAACTTAACTACTATTCCAGTTAAAGATTCATCATTTTTTAGTTGAAAACTCATCAGTTTGGTTGAAAATTAATATTTTTTTAAAGAAATTTGAACTATTTCACTTTTGGTTGAAAATGGATCGTTTTGAGTTTAAAATTGAACTATTTGGTGGAAAATTTGTCATTTTTAGTTGAACATTCAACTAATTCATTCATGCATTTTGTTGAAAATTCATCTTTTTGGCTTAAATTCACGTATTCCAGTTAAATATTCATGGTTTTAGTTGAAAATGAATATTTTCTTCGATGAAAATAAAACTATTTGGTTGAAAGTCAAACTCTTGTTAAAAACGCAGCACCAGTTGTTGACACCCCCTCTTATTTGCTTTAAACAATTGGAAAATTAAAATATTTTCTTTTTCTTGCAAGAGAGTAATTCGAACAGAGTACATTAAATATTTGCATTTTTCTACTGTTTAAAGCAAATTAGAGTGGGTGCCAGCAACTGGTGCTCTTATCGTAT
This sequence comes from Andricus coriarius, assembly GCA_932066315.1. Lineage (NCBI taxonomy): Eukaryota > Metazoa > Arthropoda > Insecta > Hymenoptera > Cynipidae > Andricus > Andricus coriarius. Next base: position 1,072 of record CAKNWT010253177.1, on the reverse strand, counting down.
TTGGTTGAAAATTAATCCTTTTTACTTTAAAAATCAACTATTTGGTTGAGAATTCATGTACATATGTTTTTGAAAAATCATCTTTTGGGTAGAAAATTCAAGTATTTTGTTAAAAATTCATCTATCTTCTTGAAAATGCAATATTTTTACTTGAAAAGTTAGGAATTTGAAGCGGTTTAAATATAATTAAATATAGTAACCACATTAATTTGACCTGAATATGCCCTGTATTTTAAGTATAAGAAGATAAAATAAAAATGTCCGAATTATTATTCAAATTCATGAAAAAACTGGAATTACTATCAGGGAATTTTTTCAGAATTTGAGTAGACAATCTGTTATGATATATCAAAAATCGAGTTGAAAATTAAGATTTAGTAATTTTTAATAAATAAATAAATAATTGGCCAAATAAATCTCTTAATCAGCCATCGAATGTGCCTTTTTTGCATTTTTTACACTGCACTTTCTGATAGGGAGGTTTGTTATAATTACAGGGAGCACAGTCAGTCTTCCTATTCCTCTATTTTTTCTTAAAATCTCCTATAATCCCTAAATTTGAGAATTTTAGTCGTTTTCCCCTTTTTTTTGAACTTGTGATTAATTCTTCAGGTAGAAACCTATGATATTCAAAAATGCGCGCCACAATCTATACTTGTGCAGCTATGAGCATTTTAGGGAGGGTCGAAAATAGATTTTTTTTAGATCGAGATGATTACTTTTGGGGTATGAAACAATCAACTAAAAAAAATTGTTCGACATTAAAGCCAAGCCAGGGTGGCGACTTGGCCGGGAGAAAGCCAGGAATTTACTTCTAATAGCAGTAAAATTTAAGTTTTTATTATTGTAATAATTTTGGTCAATTTAGTAAAGTGATTTCTACTTTATCTACAGTCGCAGGGCATATAAGTGTATGATGTATTTATTAGTTTATGGATTTATTTACGGTTTATGGGTTTTAAGGGCCATTCACAAAACACGTGATACATTTTTTCATGACCCCCCCCCCCCATGATGCTTTTTCCATTACACTTAACATGGAGAATAATACGTTAAAAGCCCCCCCCCCCCC
>CAKNWT010253168.1:0-10027 GCA_932066315.1 Andricus coriarius | reverse complement strand
CTGATTTCCCTGTTTTCCCTGACATGCAGCCACCCTGAATATAAAATAAGTTTGAACTCGTCCGAAATATTGAAAGCTTCCATAGTTTGAAATTTGAGACCTTTTTACCTGGATGGGAAATTTTTTTCTAAGAACAAAAAAATAGCCAAATCTATTTTTTGGATTCGTTTGCTGATTCCGAATCGAAAAAGCAACATTCTCGATATAAGAAACGGGAGAACGACATTTAATACCCGTTCCTGAAGAAAAGTCGAATGAGTTTCTTCGGATCGGATTACAAGTTTTCAAAGGAATCTCTTGACACCTCTCGTTTCAAAATCCGATACTCGAGAAGTCACTCGCCCCATCTGAAATGGAGCCAACTATGTCATCCTCCTTTTACCTGTGCTTTCAATTCAAGTCCAGAATTTGCACATACGGATGTACTTACACGTCCTCGAATTTTTATCACACTTTTCCGCGATTCCACATTTTAATCTTCAAAATGGAAAACTATTTTTGAAAGCAAAGATTCTCTCAGAAACAAAATCTCCAGGATTAACGCAATTTTCCCGGGCATGCCTTTAGAATTGAATTTTAACTTTTTATGGCCTTCAAAATTAGATAGTATTCAAAAATAACTCATTGGAAAAAGTCGAATTTTAAAGGACTAACTTCAAGATTTCTAGTAAATTCAAATTCAAAGCCTTCAAAATTGGACAATCCCTGAATGAAAAGCATTTAAAATTGTACGAATTTAAAATCAGGGTGGCCGTTTTAATCAAGCGAAAAATTCCGTGCCATTTACCGGGCAGGATACTTTTTAAATCAGGCAGATTCTACACTTCAAATCGTAGAATTTCTCTACGAAAAAATATGTTGTTGTTTGTATAAATTATAGGCAAAACGTAATTTTCCAATATCTTTTGACATAGTTGCGTTATTAGGAAAATTATTTTTAAAATTACCTGACTTTTCCCTTCCAATTTCTTTACAAATTATCATTTTCCCTGCCCATTCAAATTTAAAGACCAGAATGCTAATCTTGTAATATTTATAATATAGACGCATTACGAATGGAATAAAAACAAGTTTAAATTAAAATTTTGGAAATAATTATTCTTGACAGTTATTTAAAGTCCCACTTATAGAAATTCCCCATATTTCCAGGGGGTTTCCCCAGTTTTTTTGAAATCTGCCTGAAAAAGCGCAACAGTTCCAAATTAACAAAATCGCAACGCTGCGATTTATTTGAAAGTAAAAAAAGTCTACCTTAATAACAAAAAAACACACTTATATATTTGCCAATTTCATGTGGAATTTCTTCTTTTATAAGCAAGACATCCAGTGAGTTCTATGCAGGATAAACCATTTCTGTAGGGCCGACAATTTTTTTTCAAAATTGAATTTTCAAATTGTCCTTGCAAGAAGAAGAATCATTTACATGTAAACGATATCTAAGATATCACAAATAAGTAACAGTTCTTCCGTCGTTTCTAAGAAAAATGGAAAAAACCGATTTTATGAAAAAGAAATCTCCTGTTCCGAAAATGTTTAAGCTCACATAAAACAATAAAGAAATTTAAAAAATGGCAAACAATATAAGTACTGTTTTTCTTGTGAAAATAGTCTTTTTATATTTTGAAAGAAATCGCCGCGATTATGTTAATTTTAAACTGCTTTCAAGTTTTCCGGACAATATCGAAAAAGTTTAGCAAATCTCACCAATATCTGGAAAGAACATTTTATTATCTAAATTACGTCAAAAAGTATTATAAAAAAAAGCATTTCTTGATTCTGTGACTTGAAAGTACTAGAGCCTCTCTGATTTGAAATGAATCCGGTCATTCCTTTATTGAATATCTGGGCTAATAAAATTTATTTAAACTGTAATCTTGAAAAATATTAATTAATGCATCCCGACAAATTTGAAAATTATTATTGAATTTCTTTAGTGAAAGTTTCTTTTTTAATTTGACGGCCTTCAAAATGCACAGAATTATAAATTTCTAACTTAACTTAATAGAAAGATTTCAATATCCTGAATTATCAATTTCTAAACCATTAAAACGTTTTTTAATAAAAAAGTCTCATACGTATAAAATAAAAAATTCTTTAAAAAATAATAAGTAAATAAAAATTATTTAAATCAATTAACTGTCTAATATTACAGAGTTTTTCGTAAGACTAACCGATTTTCTAGTTCGTTCAGGGCTAACGTTACGGAAAATTCCGTGATACTATAGCCCTCGCGCTATACTTGACGGGTTATTTTTACGTCGAATTCCGTAATACTATCCAATGCCATAAATTAAATTAAATCGAGAGCAGATAAAAATTTTTGGAAAACAAGTACGAGGGAGCTTTAAAGCTTTGAATATATCCAAGAGGTGGCTGACCGATTACAGGGGCATTGAAATATTTTTGGACCATCCGAATAGAATTTCGGTATAAATTCCTCGGTTATAAACATACGTGAAAAAGTCTAAACTTGACTCTGAGTTACGATTGTCTAATTTTAAAATTTTAACGAGTTCAGAAATAGAATATATATTTTTTAAACAAAAAAAAGTTTATCAGACTCTTTTTGTATTGAGAAAATTTCCTTATCCTAATTATAAATCAATTTTATAAAAGATGAATTAAAAAAATAATGTATCTTTACTAATGAATAAAAGATTTTAATTAGCATTGGTTGTACAGAAATCTTCAATTAAATAAAATTATACACAACACATTAATATCGATTTTTAAAGGACCACTTTATATGAAGGAAGCTATTTTAATATTTGCCTCATTTAACTCAAGTATGATCGATAGAAAGTACAAAACTTGGCAAAGAAAATTACACGATTTTACTAATTTTTTATGAACTCCTACAAGTGATTTTGTTCTCAATTACAAAAATGGTTTTTAAAAGTTACTTCAACACAAAAAACCTTTCTAATTTTTTAATCAAACTGATTATAAATTTAAACTTGATATAAAATGTCTAAAGTGGAAGCTTCCTATTCATTTAAAATTTAGACTCATTGAATTTAAATGATTGTAAAATTTACCATCCACAGCATTCTTCGATGAAGTATAAATAAAAATGTTTAAAATTTCAAAATTAGATTCCCACGAAAGCAAAACTATCTAAGAATTTAAGCAAGTCTCAAAAATACAGGGTCTTCGAGTTTCTAAACTTATTTCCCACTAAGAAAATTACGAACAGAATTAATAAAATGCTAAATCTATTGACTTTCTGGGGTATAAATAGACCAATAAAATACAAATTATGATTAACTCCAAACTCTGAAGACACATTCGCCTTCTAACTTTTGACCTACTTGGAAAACTCGCAAGACGTAAAAATAATGAAATAAAAAACTAAACTTGGTCAAAAAATTAAGTTTATTCTCAATTTTCGTCATAAAATTAATTAATCTCTTAATTCTAAATTTTCCCTGTAAACTTATAATATCTCCTATGTGTCGCCACAAGTTCCTTAAATATTTTTTGCGTAGCTAATGGCAAAGTTCGATTTATAAATTCAATCGTCTCATGCTCGCAATGCTTCAAAAGATGTTGTACAATAATTTCCAAAGAATTCCTCAAATTCTTTGGCAGCAAGTGATAAGAATACCACTCGACCAAATCAGTCAACAAGTAAGGAAAAACTTCAGAGACATTTCCCCCTATTTTTTTCAGTGAAATGACAAATTTCTCAAGGTCAGGAACCAAGCACTCGAGTTGATATTGATCGTTCGCGTTACCCAATTTTTTCCCCTCTGCACTCAAGACCTTAATTATTTCCCTGTTCAAGAGAACCAACAGCGACAATTTGTTCTCCACGAAATTTGTCCTTAATTTAACGACTGAAGTATACAATGCCAAAATATCTCGGCACGCAGAAAGACCCACTCGTTTCATACATTTCATACAAGAAAGGAGAATCAAATCAATATTTTGATCGGAGATTTGAATAAGCTTGGAGCTTACAATCGTCTGGAATAATTTTATCAAACACAGCCAATGTTTCTCGGAAATCGACGCTCTTTCTACCGTGTAAAATAAATTATTAATCGCTGTTAAACGAAGTTTATTACGAGCTTCTGCGAGTTCGATTTTGATAATGTAGTCCCAGATTAAAAGACTATTTTTCAATATACTTTCGTTGTCTTCTCCCAAGGCAAAAGTCGTTTGTTTCTGTAAAGATTTTAAAAATAAGTTAAATTCCTCGGAACTTAGAGTTTCTAAAAAGGGTCGAAGAACTGTTTCACTCGGATTGTGCAAAATTGCTGTCGATATCAAATTTAGAGTTTCGTTTGCAATTCCTAAAAGTGATCGATTTCTCAAGACAAGTTCCAATAGTTGCAGGCACTCTTCACTAATTTTATGTTTCTTATCCGAATTTTTAAAAATATCGAGCAGAGTTCGATTCGTAGTCTCTTTCAATTCGTCACTGAATTTTTTTTCAGCAACTGCATCTTTCAAAGTGAAAGTCAAGCTCACTAAACTAACAGTACTGTAATTTTCTGTGGCAGGCTGATTATTCCATTTTTCTATCAAGGTCCTCAATTTTTTAATCTCTTCAGAGTTTCTGTGTCGCTTTAGTCTCTGAACTGAATTCAGGAAAACAGTTATCATTTCAGTCTTAATTTCATTCGAATCAAGGAAGTTGATCAAAGAATGAAAAGACTCGTTTCTGAGAGGCAAGTCGAAAACTTGTGTCAAAACTTCTTTTGGGAATGAGTCCAGAAAAACTAAAAATTGTTGGTTCGAAAATTGGAAAATGTCCAGATCATTTTCTTGAAGAAGATCCAGCAATATCTCGTTGCATTTTTCAGATATTTCCTGGCAAAATTCCAGACTGATAGAAGATATCAAAATAAATAAAACCATTCTAACATCGTGATTCAAATGTGACAAATTCATAGAAGAGAGAAGATTAATATACTCTTTTATCATTTTGGAATCTTTTGTTTTGTTATTTTTTGTAAACTCCAACTCGCTTCCCAATAAACTACCTTTTTTAATTTTCGAGATGACTTTCTTCAAATTAAAGTCGCGAACAATTTTACCCAAAAGATGTTTTGTCGCATCCGATTTAATATTACTTTCGCTCTTAATGATAACTTCATTAACGATAGCAGAAACAAATTTAACATTCGTTTTGCTTTTACTCCACTGTTCATATTGATTAGAAAAATCTTTAGTTAATTGTGGAACTATAGTTTCTGCAATTTCCGATAACTGTTGGCCACTTAAATTTGAAATTACACTCGGATTATTTCGTGCAACAGAAACCCAGAGAGGCGATCGGCAATTCACGGATTGGATCAATTTATCTTCTTTGGTTAAATTAATTAATAAGGCCTCTGAAAATTCTGATCTTACTTCTTCAGAATTTTCTTCAAGTCTCTCAATTTTTTCGACTAACTTTAACCATTTTTTAGTCGAAAAGAAAGAGGATAAATCATCTGAAGCCAAATTAGAAACATAATGGGATATTAGATTGCAGAGATCATTCCAGGCTTGACAAGCTTTTACAAAAGTGAAAAGGACTCTTTTATTGCAATCGATTTTTAAAATTCTTTCAGTCATGGAAGAAAAACTTTTACCAAGTTTAACGAGAGCATGACAAAACTTCTTTTGAGCATTTATGTTCCTCAAAGAGTCGAATATTTTAATTCCGTTCATGAATGGAATAATCAATCCAACAATTACTTCCAAGATTAAAGAAGCAGATTTCGAATAAGCTGGAAGTGAAATATCGACACAGCAAAATTCCAAATGAAATGTCAAAGACCTGAGAATTGTCATGGTTTGTGAAATAGTAATGTTACTAATCGACTCCATAAATTTGGTTAAAAATTCTTGAGGCAAAGGAACGAAAATTTCAGTTTCAGATTTAATACCAGAATTTTTCGTCAGCATTTCTCTAGTAGCCATCAATAATTGTAGAATTAATTTATGTTCACGTCGAAGACAAATACTAGCATTTAAAATCGCCATGAAAAACTGAGAGTAAGATGATTCATCGATCTCAGCACTTTTTGGGAGGATCTTTATCAAAACTTCTACGAAATTATTCTCTAGTATAAAGGGATTTACATTTACGATTCCTGCTATTATTTCGTAATCGAGACTCTCCAAATTTTCTTTCAAGAGAATTTCGTCAACACAGCTTTTTAGAAATTCCGACAACATAAGGTCCTCGATTTTGTTCTCCATGTTTAAATTAACTCCGGTTAAACAATCGAGAAGTCTTTTAAAGATAGTTTTGTCACGATTTGAGCTTTGGACCATATTTCTGAATATTAAATCCACTACTTTAGCATCTGATTCGTAAGATTTGACAGCCACACGAAGAACGACTTCGAAAATCGTGAAACTGATATTTAAATCAGCATCTGCAATTTCCTTTAAAGTGGAAAAAAGAGTTGCTGGAATTCCTTCACTTTCGGGAGTGAATTTTTTGTATTGCGAGTGAAAGATTTTAGCAAATAATAAAGTTTGAATGCATCTTTGCAACTCCAAATCAATTTTTGTAGACTTTGTTAAGTTGCAAAAAGGAAAGAGAATCTTTTTTAAAAAGTACATTGCAAAGAGTTCCTTGTCCGAGAATTGTTTATAAATTTGAAGATAATAATCCAGGACGATAGAGAAATAATTTTGAGCCATTGTTTTAATAACCGGATTGGAAGTTTTGAGAGTTAGAAATTCGAAATCTAAAAAAGATTTTATCAGTAAATTTAGTTTTTTTAGATCGCTTTTAAAATACTGCTGCATTTCAATGTTTGATAGAATGCAATTGCAGCCGTGAAAAATTTTTTCGAAGAAGTCTGCGGTTTCGTTTTTTAGAGCATTATTCGTTGATGACAAATTACTTAGGAGGCCTGCAAACGACTTGACAACAAATTCTTTGACTTCGTAGGTTGTTCTACTTTTCGATTGGAGATTCTCGAGTGCCAAGATGTGTTGCAATATGCATTCTTGGTTGTTACATTCTGCGCAAGCGTTTGAAGTCCAACGATTGGTTAGGTCCTTGTCCCAATCACTGATGGAATTTATATTGCTTTCCGATAGTTTCGAACGTTTTGATTTTGGCTCCTCTTCATTCTGGAGAAGTTGAATGAATTTTATGGAGAGTGCCATTTTCTATTTGCCTACCAGGTGGAGGCCTCAATTTGCAGTAAAGTGTCGAAGCTCTCGACAAGTATTGCTGCTCTGAAAAAATAGACGAAGGATTCGTATGAAATAAAATGTGTCTACAAAATTAGGTTGGATTGTTTAAATTTAACAAAAGACCGAATTCATTTCAAATCGGGCAGGCAGACCGTGCAGTCCAAATAAATTGTTTTCCAACGGGATTGAAACGACACTTATCTTACCGATTAACCAAAAAAAAATTTGTTGACGGTGTTATGAATATTTGAATTTATAAAATTGAAAACGCTGATCATCAAAAAATGGTCAATTTTAAATTAATTTGGTCAACAATTTAATAATGAAGTTTTCAATAAGTGAAATCTTCTGTAAATTAAAACTTAATTCTATTATTGCTTTAATTACTTCAATTAAAGTCAATAATTTTTAATACACTTTTACAAAAATTTGAAATGCCTAATATCGTCCAAGTTTTCAAGTTTCAATCTAAAATTATTGAATTATACGTGTAAAATTTAAAGTTGTTTAAATTTTAAAGGCTTTTAGTTCAAACTTGAAAAAGTTGTAACTTCACTGGACTTCTTCTGCCACTGAACTTCTTCACTGGATATTGTGCAATTCATTTCCAACGATTTTAAATTGTAATTGTTGAATATTTTAATGTACAGTTGTTTGTTTTTGGACGATTAAAATTTGAAACTATAAAAAACATAAATTAGAACTTGTTTGATTTCAAGAATTTCCAATTATAAACGAACTGTATTTTTATGCTAATATTATTATATAAAACTTATAATCTGTAACACGCTCTAAAGTCTAAAAGAATGTAAAATCAATCTTTGCAAACGTTTTTTTCAATAATGATTTATTTTGTAGCCTTGAAATAAAAAATCTGGCTAAAAAGATTGTGCATGGATATTATTTTTTTAAATGTAAAGAAATGATAAATGTACAAAATAAAAATGTAAAATATCCAGGATTAAAAGAATAACAATAACAATAAGTAAACATAACCTATAAATTGAATTTTTGCTTTCAACGCTTTAAACTGATAATTATGATTTTATATGAAAAAATATAGATTGCCGTTACTTGATTTAAAATAAAATAAATATAAAACTTCATACATAAAGTGCAACAATAATCAAAATGAATTAAAAATGAACTTCATACCCTTCATACAGAATATGAGAAAGTCAAATACTTACAGTCAGAAGTTCCACAACTTGTAGATTGTAAATTGGCTTTAATTTACACTTAACTTGATCACTGGCACTAAAATATCAAATTCCAACCATTGTTTAATGGTATTTCTTTATAATATTATGGATTATTTAACATTTTTATCGTGGGTACATAACCCAACGTCAAAGCACGTGGCGTTTAACACCGGAAAGTTACAAATGGTGCCCATGATTATAGCGCATGCGTAAAAGTGCCGCGCTATTTTGAAAATAGAAAAGTGGTCACCAATTTTTTAAAAGGTATTTAAAACTTTTCTTTAAATAAATTATGTACACTAAAAATAAAATAAAATATTCTTAATGTTAACTATTACTTATTATTAATTTTTAATCTGGACTAGCAAAAAATTACTACTGAAATAGTGCCAAACCGTTTACTAGTTTTTTTAGGATAGGTAAGCCTTTTACTGATAATTACATAGACAATTATTAATCGAATTTAGGAGAACAAAATCTTTACTGAAGTGAAGTAGTAAAATTTAAGCGAATTAGTCATTTTCTATTAAAAATTATTACAGAGTAAAAATACTTACTAAAAGAATTAGTAATCGAGTTGGTACTTAGTTCATAAATAAATTCTTACTAATTTAAATTTAGGGAGATAAATTATAGTTCTTTTAAATGCGAAAGAATTCGACGATGAAATTTACAAGAATTACTGGCGAATTTAAACGAACCATGGATAAATAAAAAATATATAATATCACAAGTATTCCACTGATTTCAGTACAATTGGTGTGAATGTAGAAGATTAAAATTTAAGGGAATTCAGGAGAATTTCATGAAATTAATCAGAACTTTGAAGAATGTAATTGAAAAAAATTTTAAAAATCAAAAAATGTTCATCGAACTGAGTAAAATGGAAGTGAACAGAGTTCAGCACGTATTCAACAGAATTTAAGAGAATTAAAAAAAAATGTAAAAAAAAAACACGAATTAAATCAAATCCGAGCGAACTTAAAAAAAATTTAAGGGAATAGAACTGAGCGAATTTATAAGAATTCAGTATAATTTAGCGACAGTAAAAACATCAAGAAAATTCCAAGGAATTGAAAATTGTTTTAAAAAACGCAGGGTAAATTCCAAGTGAATTCAAATGAGTTGAAAAAAATCCACAATATTCCACTAAGTTACGTAAAATTGGAGGGAATTTAGAAGAATTGAAGAAACTTTGATGAATACGATAAGAATTTGCAAGAATATAATTTTAAAAAAAAATTTGATGAAAAAATTTCCATCCAATTGAGTAAAATGAGAGTGAACAATTTTCAATTCTTTGGAATTTTCTTGGTGTTTTTACTGTCGCTAAATTCAGGACGAATTCAACAGAATTTAACTGAATTAAAATTTTGTTATTAAAAACCAAAGAATTAAATAAAATTCGAGAGAATTTAGAGAAATTAAAGAGAAGTGAGAAGTATTAGATAAAATTAATAAAAATTCAAGTTGAATTAAAAAAAATCATGTGAATTGAAAAAAAAATTCATAAATATTTAAAAAATGCATTGAATTTGTTAAATTTGGAATGAACAGATAAAAAAATACAAGGGAAATCAAAAGAATTTTCATGAAATCCCTAGGAATTCAAGGTGAGTACAAAAGATTTCAGAGTGAATTAAAAAAAAAACAATATTAAAAAACATCCATCT
>CAKNWT010253167.1:0-12352 GCA_932066315.1 Andricus coriarius | reverse complement strand
AAAGGCCTCTCCATAAGATCCCATGTTTTATGAGACGACTTCAAACAGAGTTAATTCAAATTGTAACCTGGAAAGGGCCCCTAAAAAGGGCATTATGCGAAAGAGGACATATTTCTCTATAAGAAAAAACTAATTTTTATGACGTTTCAACGTGACCGGTCCAATATCCGGACTACTTTAAGTATGTAAATATAAAAATAATAGAAAAAACCAAGGTTCTGATGAAATAAAGTTAGCCTACAGGTGCAAATACCAAAAAATTTTGTGTTAATTTTGTACCTGCGATGTCTTACAACTATTTTCTAATCAAAAAAAAGCATCGCCAGAGCTTATACTGTATGAAAACATGAGTACATTCCTAATTTATCTACTTAAAATAATTCTAGCCAAAACAAGACATAAGAAAAACTGGAAATTTCGAGTTTTTTAAATTAAAAATTGATTTGTTCAGAAAAAGGCTCCAGCGAAGATTTTTTTTTGTTTCGAATAAAAGTTTTACGAAATCCCAGATAAAAAATCTAGAAAAACATTCTTGAAACATCAGTGACGTACTTCTGGATATTTCATGAAGTGAAATTTCATTGAGAATCAGTGATTATTCAATGAAATTTCAGTCATATTTTCACTTAGAAGTAAGTGAAAAACTACTGAAATTTCAGTCGTATTTCTACTATGAAGTAAGTGAAAAACTACTGAAACTTCAGTGAATAATCACTGATTCACAGTGAATTTTCACTGATTCAAATAGCTAGAAGTATATCACTACGTCTCAGTGAAATTCAACTGATTCAAATAAAGATAGTGGTGTTCGCACCTTTAGGTTGAAGTAATTTCAACAGAAACGTGAATCGTGTCTGTATTCCGCAATAATAATAATAATAGTCTTCATGATTTTTCATTCCGTTCGCAAGACTGCTATTGTTTTTTACTGAGAAAAAAATGAAAAGGAATAAATTCACTTCTTCAGCAAACTTCAACGTTAGTAATTTAATTTTTTTAAACAGAGTATTCTACATTAATATTGTGTAAATTAGTGAAAAAAGCTTTTGAAATTAACAATGTATGTATCTATGTATATCATTAAGCTATTTCCCTTTCGGCGAGCCTCTAGGGGTAAGCGTGACAACTACCCGATTCGGGCAGTGTTTTTTTTAGGTGGATAGTTTCTTGTAGTAAATAACTACAAGTGTGGGCTCACCACACCCACGACCGCCAACAGCAACGCAGTAGTATCAGACGGTCACCCATCCAAGTACTAACCGCGCCCAACACTGCTTAACTTCAGTGATCTAACGGGAACTGGTGCTTCCAGCGTGGTATGGCCGTTGGCATTTAACAAAATCGTCCAATTTAATCCAATTAACAATTGTTAATAAGTATAATTCATTGAACAATCAATAATTATGAATAATCCTCCAGTTTATGTATCAAATCTGTAAGTTGTAAAATTTCCAACTGAAAGTTGGGGTTACCAGTTTGACATAGGTAAAATAAAGTTTTCGATGATCTTAAGAATTAAAATAATATTATCAGTCATGTTTTATGAAACAAAAAACATTACTTTTGCTGGAAAAAGTTTAAAACTAACGAAAAATAATTATTTTAACCATTTTTTTAAATTGAATTTTTCCTTATTGTCGCTTTGAACCAATATTTTATCAATGATTGAAAGTTAATAAATAATAAGTTAATTTTCGGGGAAAGCATTTCCTACAACTCTAATGTTTCAAATTTTTATAAGTAATTAATCTTCCATAAAATTTATTTGTTAAAAAATGTGTTTTTTTATATTGTTTTAACGATTTCAGCCATTGAAAAATTTACTTTCAAAACTGGAAACAATCACGTTGTAGAGAATGTTTCCTCTTAAAAAGCTTTTATTTTTAATAAAATTGGACCATTTTTCAAAAATAGATAAGAAGCAGTAGTCCGGAAAAATTCAACTGGAAAAAAACATTTGTTAAAATAAATTTTTCTTGTAAGTTTTGAAATGTTTTCATGAGAAATAATGTTTTTTGCTTGAAATTATATCATCTGTAATATTATTATGATTCTTAAAATCATAGAAAAACTAGTTTCTCAGAGGTCTTATGTTTTGCATAACAAACAACTTAAAAGAATAAAACGTCTGCAAGCGATTTTCTTTAATTACCCTCAAATTTAAAGAGTTTAATTTTGAGCAAGCAAAACTCGAGAAAACTAAACCACAAAAAATTGGCTTTCTCCTCGGTTTTAACGCCTAGCCATTAAATAAAATGAATTTGTTAACAAATTTTCATTTCCGATCACAGATTCGTTACGTAAATGAGTAAAACTTGTCAAACAAATAAACTCTTTTTAAAATTCATAAATATTTTCAAATGTTTTGCTTATGATGTACATGTCTTTATAAAACTTAAGAAAAAAATTGTCAAACTGTAAATACAGTGACCATGTATAAAATCATCTTTATATTTGATATGTAGGCAAGAAATTGTAAATTTATATTATAATAACATGAGTAAGTAGTGCAATGTACCTTTGTTGAACGAATAATGAATAGATCTATTTTAATTTTGTTAATAACTACCAAAAAATATTAATTTAAGATTTTTTTGCATTCAATTCATTTAAGAGCCTGAGTGATTATAATAGCTCATTTTAAATTCAGATTTCAACCTACAGAGAAGTGAACTCAAGTGGATATATCACGTTTTCTTCATTTGCTCATCAACTATATACTGTCTTTAAATAGGTATTAATGATTTAAAAATATTAAGTTATGTGAGAGAAAACGATCTATCAGGTATTATTTTTATTTAAAAACATTTGACTGCCGGTAGACGAAAATTTGAAAATAAAAATAAAATTCTAAATGGAAGTTAAATTTAGGGTAATTAATCGGCCGTAATAAAAAAAATATTCGCTATAATAGTCCAGGTGCCCTATGAAAAAAGGCTACCTGAAATTTGAATTCGGATTCTTGTAATGCTAGCATGTAGAACAAAACCCTATATGTTTGCGTCCAAGGTTTCGGTAGCACTGTGTGTGTGTAAACAATCGTCAAAGATAGCAAAAAAAAGTTTTTTTTTTATTGCAACTAACCTATATGTCTGTCAGAAAAAAGGTTCAATTAAAAAATGTAGGTCTTTCAAATATCTACAAAATGACGTGTAGTACATTAAGATTTGCTCATTTGTTTACTTGGAAACAAATAAAAACCGGCCAAAAGTGCATTTTTGTAAATATGCAATTATTATGGCAATAATTAATTAACAAGTTTCAAACTTTCAGAAAATATGTCCCTTACCATAATTAAAAAGTGCGCGAACCTGCAGCCCAAAATAATAATTAGTTTTCATAGAAACTCATTTGTTATTAAAAAATGGACTATTTTCAACGGAATTCCTTAAGATTGCTTGCCGGAAGCTGGCACCGGAATTGAATTCACGTGTTCAAATTGCAAACAGTTTTAAAATCTCAACAAAAAATTGATGTATCAAGATGTTTTTTTTTTTCATTTTGGACTAGCTTTCCGTGCTGGTTACAAATCTGTTGGTTGCTTCTCGAAAAAATTATATCTAATATCTTATGTTTAAACCTATTTTATTTATCTTCCCTAATTTTGACAATAATATATTTTTTATGGGATTGCCTATAATATATACCTTATTCTTTTAAAGATTTATATCTGAAAAATTAATTTAGGAAAAAAATGTAAAAAATTCTTCAAATATTGTCTGATAAACATACGTACGCGACAACGGCTTCCCCCACTTCGCCGCCACATACCGCGTCAATCCTTCTCCCATAATCAGTCACCATAATCAAAAACAAAATAATAATGCATTGCCTTGGAAATTTCATAACAAATAGTACAGCTCTTATTCAGTACTCTATGTAAACTCCAGCTTTGTAGGTTGGTAGCACAACTCCTGTAGAGGACAATAACCTACTTGTTGTTGAGATCCTATCGGTCAAATCTGTAGAAATTCCGTTGAAATATAGTCCATTTTTTAATAACAAATGAGTTTTTATGAAAACTAATTATTATTATTTCCGACTGAAGTTTTGCACACTTTTTAAGGATGCTGAGGGTCATTTTGTCTAAAAATTTAAAAACTTGTGAATTAATTATTGCAATAATAATTGCATATTTAAAAAAAAGGCACTTTCGGCTGGTTTTTATTTTTTTCCAAGTAAACAAATAAACAAATGTTAATGTGCGACACATCATTTTGTATATATTTGAAAGACATACATTTTTTAATAAAACTTTTTTTCTGACAGACATATAGGTTAGTTGCAATAAACAAAAAACCTTTTTTGCTATCTTTGACGATTGTTTACACAGACAAAGTGCTACAGAAACCGTGGTCGCAAACATATAAGCTTTTGTTCTACATGCTAGCACTACAAGAATTTGAAGTCAAATTACAGGTAGCCTTTTTTACCTCAAATTTCATAAGGCGCCTTGACTATAAGTTATTAAATACGTATTTGTTCGGTATGCACAACAGCAAATGACAGATGATTTTTTTTCGGAAATCTATTCCCTGGAGAAGCAAGTGCACACAATTTTTTTAACATTTGGGAATTAATTTGCTTTTCCAAATTAACTATGTGGCAGGAGTGGATCCAGAGAAGTGACCTGGAGAGGGCAGCGGCGGACAATTTTTTACATATAGGGAGATATGACTAATTAAAGTGACGAATTTTTAACCAATTTTATACTAGCAGTCATCTTTTGCGTGCTATGCGAGCGATAAGTTTCTTATTAGCAGTCAAGTAGTCAAATATAAATATTTCGCAGTGGCCTCCAAAAATAAAACAAAATTTCTGGTCATTTCCCGGGTACTAAACAATTTTCCAAGACATACAAATCGAAAATTTGAAACTTTCATACCTTTTTAATCAATTAATTCATCAAACAATTTTATCCGACCCGATAAAAGACTTGCAGACCAGCTCTAAGAGCCTATCTGCCCAATTTTTGTGAGAGACTTCAAAACATTTGAAGGATTTCCAGTGATTTAAAAGGATGTCAAGGAAATTCATAGAATTTCCAACAATTTTCATTACTTTATCAAATTTTTAAAGCTTTCAAATGTTTTAAGGAAATTTAGAAGATTTTGAAGATTATAGGCAGTCCAAGGGATTGCACAAGAGTTAATTAAGGGATTATATATTATTTCAAAGATTTCAAGTGATTTTTGACGGATTTCAATAGATATAAAAAAAAAATCTAAACATTTTATAATATTTCTATAAACTGCAAAAAATTTCACAAAAATGAAGGGATTTCGTAAGATTTTAGAGTTTTAAAGATAACTTCAGATACTTAGCTTAATCTGCGTTTTTAAAGAATTTCCTTAAATTTTGAAAGATTTTAAAGGATTTCATAGGATTTATAAAATTTTACAATATTGAAAGAATCCAAGGTATTTCAGAGAATATCCAAGATGTTCAAATATTTGAAAGGATTTTTAAGAGATTTTATAAGATTTCCGAGGATTTCAGTGATTATGAGGGATCTTGAAGACTTTCAATAAGATATTTTAATAAATTTGTCTACATCTCAAAGGATTTTGTAGGGCTTTAAATATTTGAAGATATTTAAAGGAATAACATCAGATTTCATGTGATTTCACGGGATTTTAACGGATGTTATATTTTAATGTATTTCAAGGAATTTATTCGCAGGAATTGATGATTTAAAAAAATTGAAAACATCTTAAAACATTTTTAATAGATATCAAGAACTTTAAAGGTTTCTTAAGGGACTTGAAGGGTATTTTACAAGATATCCAAGAATTTCCAAGCGCCTACAAAATTTCTAGATATTTAGAAAGATTTCAAAGGATTTGAAACATTTGAGGGTATTTCTAAGAACTCCAGCGAATTTTCAAAACATTTGAAAAATTTGAAGAAATTTCCAAGGAGTCTAATGATTTTAAGTAATTCAAAAAATTGGATGCGGTTTTAAAGAATTTGCTAGAATTTCATAAGATTTAGAAGGATTTTATAGGAATTTTTCAAGGATTTTATAAGGTTTTAGGATATAAAAATAAATCCCAGGGTATTTTCAAAGGATTTTAACGGATTTAATAAGATTTCCAAAGATTTCAATGATTTTGATTTTTATAATATTTCAAATGGTATAAAAAGGAATTTCATAAAATTGAGGGAATTTAAATAGGATTTCCAAGAATTGAAGGGTTTTTAATTTTTATTATGAGGACTACGTTTTTGTAATTAATATCAAAATAGTCATAAATTCTTGATGAAGATAGTTTCCGCACATATCCTACCTAATGCTTGTTTTTCTGTAGTGAATTTAAAAAAATGGCAACCTTCAAATTTAATAGCATCAAAATTTAATAATTCTAAGAGAGCATTGAAAACTGCACATTTGAAATTAAATTTTTAAGATGATAAAAATTATTGAGAGGTATCATATCATGTAGTATCAAATGCCATTCAAAGTTATTGGATTGATTTTATTATTTAAAAAAATGAGGTTTCTGTACCAAAAAAACTTTCACTGCTATTTTCACTGGTCAAAAATGAAGAATTTTAAATATTGTAAGCCTTCAAAGTTTAATTATTTTTAAAACGTTGAAAATTATATGATTTGGAATTGGAAGCTTTAAGAATGATGAATCCAAGGGTAAAAATAATAATAATTCCAAACTTCGATTAAAATTGAAGTATTCTAAAATTAGGTTCATGAAACTAAATCGTTAAAAGTTCATCATTTACAAATTATACATCACGCTTTTCAAAATCTAAAGTACATAAGTAATAACTTGAAAATCAATCATAAAGTATTTCCATGCATGCGAAGCAACTTCATGTTACATACTAAAAGTCAAACATGATGTCGAAACTGACGTATGCTATAATAAACTGTCAAATTGACAGTTGGACAATGTGAATGAATGAATTTGAAGATTGTTATAAATAATTTTTTGCAATCATTTAAATATAATTATTTTTTCTAATTTTTCTCCCTTTTCCCGTGAAAAAAGAAAAAAGTGAAAGGAAGTCAAAAAATCCTGGGGTGGAGGGCGATCGCTTTTTTTGCCACCATGTAGATGTGAGCTTGCTGTGTAGTACATATAACCTCAAAGGTCGAAATATCAAAGCCGAGGGACACAATTCTAAAGCCCATAACTTTGTTTGGATTGAATGAAAAGCATATTTCTCGAATAAACATGATTTTGGTTAAATTAAATTAAAATGTATACCTAGTTTTATAACCTGATATTGTATCGGCAATCGGCACATAGTTTTTAGGCATAAAAATCATCCGAAAATGCGGTTCGTCGAAAAAATTTTTTTTTTAATTTACTACAATTACTTACGAATCTGTGAGAAACATGAAAGTGTAAGGTTCTAGAAATATGTCTCACATTCAAAATATAAATATTTCATCACGAAGAACAATGGCATTTGAAACATTTTAGTCGAGGAAATCAGATCCACGATCAAATTGATTCAAAGATGACCCAGATGTATAGCTTTCCAGTCAAAATTAAAACAAATAATAGTTGAGAAATTTTTCAAAAGCATGCCTTAAAAATGAAAGCATGCAAGATCTAGACATTTAAAATTGAATTATTTTAAATTTGACAATGTTCTAAGCTAAAAATGCTTAAACTCGCCTTTCAAATTCAAAATTTTTATTCCTAATTTATGATTATATCAGTATTAATGTATAATTAATAATTATTATTGACTATTATTAAAATTGTAGTATTTTAAATTGGAATCACAGCAATATTGTTATATATATATATATATATATATACGTGTGTGTATGTGTGTAAATGTGTGCGTGTTTCCAAATGATAAAGTAATTGATTAATTAAAATTAATAATTGAAATTAATAAAAATATTAATATTACCTAGCATAAGGTGGCGGTGGAGTGGGGGTCGGTTGACCAGAAAGTGCGTCGACTGTTCCAGGTATCGTCTGTTCCATGGATAAAACAGTAGTTGTACTGCAATTACTAGACCTGACTAAGTGCCCTGGATTTAATTTAATAGCATCGTCGTAACTTGGCGGTGCATCGGTCACGGCATCGTAATCTGGTGGTTTCTGTCTAGATCCAGAAGAAGGTTCCTCTATCGAGATCACGTGGATTGGATCATCAATCTGAATAAAAAACAAAACAATATTATATACCAATGCAATATACGACAAGTATTTGAACGAAATGACCATATATTTAATTCACTCTTATCGTTCACCTTTATAACGCAACCTTCTCTTATCACGCTTTAAAAAATGGAAAACATTTTAGAATAATATTTAATTGAGCATCAGCTGAGCAAATTTTTTCCAATGAATAATAAAGACCTGTCGTAATACATCTCAGTTGTGAAATGACACAATTATATATTACAAATTTACTTACATAGATTCATAAATTTTTCTCACACCTGATTTTTATTTGCGAATTAATCATTATGAAATATTCGATAAATTATACGAACTTCACGTTTTATAATGTCAGCTATTATCTCTTGTCAAATAAAATTTTCCATTAGGTACTTTTATTAACTTATAGTCTAATTTCAGTTGCTAGTTCTTGATCAAGTAAATAAGGGGAAAATTTTCCAGCACATGTGAGAAAAACTTTTCTTCATTTCTTAGAAATAACTAGTATGTATTTGAACGTAACAGTGTTAATAGCTGGAGTTGACATCACTAGTAGCAATCGACTCAGAACTTCTAATATATAATATCAAGATAAAGAACGATTTGTCAAATACCACTCGCTGAACGTACTTTTGTAGAATACTTGTCACTTTAACCAACATCATATATGTATTCCGAAACGAATGAGTTTTATCGATTTATTATACATCATAATATTGATAAAAATACATAAATTAAAATTATTGTTATGAAACTCTTATAACCATTACAACACTTGAAAAAATAGCTAAATCAAAAATCTCTCCTTCAAATTTATTTCTATGACAACTAGTAAACGCACGCTCGCAAATCGCGCGTTTTCGTCCCTGGATTTTTACTTCCTAATATAGGGTTACGATCTGGGTCGGGTGAAAAACCAGGACGCTCAAAAATTTTCAAGCGATCCCAAAAAAAAAAGGTCATCAAGACAAAAATGTACCAGATATCCTTGAGTAAAGTATGGGAAATGATATAAATAATGTATTATTATTGTAATTATTGTTATTTAATAATTTAATGATATATTTATTAATATACTTATAATTTTTTATTATTAAAATTATAAATTATTGTATTTATAAATAAATACATGTACACCGAAGCACTGTACACGTGTACAAAGTACTCAATCGCTAAATTTAGCTTTGCTACTAATTTTATGCAATATATTTGCGTTTTCCGGTTTAATTACATATTCGTAAAGAAATTTGAATAGCGCGCGCATTTCTGTAAAGTCCGAGGTAAAGTCGCGTTCAGTATTATGCTGAAACATACAACTGCGATTGTAGAAAAATAAAAATATAAAATATTTGATGTCAAAAATCTTGGTTCCATAGAAAACCAGGACATTTTACTTATTTTCAATAAAAAACCAGGACACCAGGACAGACCTCGAAAAAAAGAGGAATATCCGGAAAAACCAGGACGGATGGTAACCCTACCTAATATTAAACATATAGAAAATATAAAAATCCAGTATATTAATGTAGTGAAGGCCTTTTCCGTTTTTTAATGTTTTTATTTAAAAATTGCCGACATGTTTCGACTCGGATCCGAGTCCTTTTCAAGGCGTAGTTCTTATTATTAGTTATAGGATATAAAAAAAGTTAATTGGAAAATTGTACATAGTTGTCATTTTGAAATAGTTTGAAATTTTTAAATTGGAACGTTATAACATTAAAATTTGATAAAATTTTTGTCTCGTAGGAGATAAATCCTAGAGCAAATTATTATATATTCTACATTTTTTTTTAATGGAAGTGGCAGAGACTTGTGGTATGTTAAATTATATAGCGCCATGTCGCTATAACTTGATGAATGAGCAGACCCCCTGAGGTGACTCTTTAGCTAGGTCTTCCAGGATTATTTTTTATTGATTAATATGTTTTAAGATTGCTATTTCTAATTGTTATTCGATTGTATTTGTTGAAATTTTTCAAGCAATTCAAGACAAAATATAAATTTCTACTACGTATACATTACGAGAGATAGCATAGTCATGTTGAAATGAATTTTACATTAATTGTTATTCATACTTTGCAATTTTATTTTCACGTATTTATAGTCGAAACATGAATGCATCTATATGACTTTTTTCAAATTTTTTACATTGTTCCGTGCAAAGATGTCATCATCAAAAGTCAAACAAGGACAGAGTGATGCGAAAAAACTGCGGTTTTCATCTTTTCGCGAAGGCTATTTTCCAAACCAATTTTTGTACATAAATAAAGGGGGACTTGTCTGGAGCGCAATAAATTAAGCTTTATCATGATATAAGCTGTGTTTATATGCGATTTTTTTACGAGTAAATTATAAAAATGTGCAGCTGTTTTGAAGGGGCCTTCGTAAAGTGAACGGATAGTAGATCCAGACAATTTTAAATGGGAAAAATTAAAAAATTTGTAGTACGAAAAGTTGAAAATTACATGAAACGGAACTTCATTTAAAACTCAAAACAACTTTAATTGCCGAAAATTAACATATTTAAATTTTGTTAAACTCAAAACCTTTAAAATTCTAATTCTTTCAAATAATTTCATATAATTTAAAAATGAGCAATTTTCAAATCATTGAGTATACTTTTCAAATTTCAACCATTTCAGTTTTAATTGCAATATTAAAACTTACAAAAAGACAAGTTTAAAATTCACCCTTCAACATGACAATTCAGAGCTCTAAAGTTGTTACCTTACAAAATTAAGAATTATTATTCATTCTTGAAATTTTCCAATCAAATATTTTTCGATTTTCAATTATTCCTTTTCTTTAAATCTTCAGCTAAAAATCAGGTAAGTTTTAGATATTATATTGAAAATTAACTATTTCAAAAAACACACAAAACCAGATTTCTATAGATGGTTCCAATATTGGAAATCGCACAATTTTAAGCCTTTCAATTCGAAATATTTTATCTTCCATTTGAGTTTGAAATATTCAAAATTTTGGCATATTTTCAAATAAATAATTCAGTTTTGAATGCCTAGTTATAATATTTTCTAATTTTTAAGGCTTGAATTTGAGAATGTATTGCCTTAATTCTCCATTGTTTTGAATTTATTCTAGAGTCGTTTAATTCCGATTTGAGATACAGATTTCTGTTACCAACATTTATCTTTACCTGTAAAAGAATTCGAGGTTTCGTGTCTGTGCTAAATTTAAAAGCTTCTAAATATAGATATTAAAGATCATTATTATATATTAAATATTTTACACGTTTTTAGAATGACAACCATTGCAGTGACGGTCTATATTTAACCAGAATTTATATATTCTGCGCTCATTTGTTGTTCGCACGGAAGCCACGAATAGATAGAGTAATACAAAAGTACTGAAAGGTAGTTACTCTGATAGGTATATCTATGAACGACCTACGATAAATATAGAATCGCGTTGACTTCCGGGTGAATATCCTCAAAGCCTTCTTGCGTGGCTAGACGACCCTCTTTCTTACTTATATCGTAAAATCTGTCTCAAGTGTCAACTAAACCTGATTTAAATGATTAAAATCAACATTTCCTAAATAGCTGAAGTCGAAAATAAAGGCATCGTCATTCAATTCTAAAATTCAAGGCAACCGTAATTAAAAATCATTCAGTAAATATGCCCATACCTATCAGTGGTTTTTCCCACTCTATTTCGTCACCTTAGATGGCAAACTTTCCCATACCAGAGGGAAATGAGATACAAGAAAGGAAACCATAAAAAAAGGAAACTGCGAAGAGAGATAAGAGCAGAGTCTGTAAAGAGGAAATGAAAAAGATAAATTTTATGTTTCATGATTGACAATGTTCACCTAGAATCCTAGGTGTGACGTAACACCTACATTTATACCTCCTATGCACAAAGGGGCTTCTGTTTACTTCCCTGCATGTCATCCTGATATGGGTTCGTGAAATGGATTCTAATCTCATGATCAATAATTGCCAGCTCAATCGAGGAAATCGTTCTTTGTAAAATTATCTAGCATTAATTGTATTTTCATCGCGTCAACTTTTTTCCGTGACAAGGAAACAGGTTTGTGATAAGCAAATGGAAAAACGAAATACAGATGAATAAAAGAATGGTAAAAAAATTGCGAATGGAAAAAATGTAGGTAGGTATAGAAATAGAAATAAATATAGAGAAGAGAAACAAATAGAATGTGAGGTTTAAGAAAGACTTTTCCT